>JAPVLO010003234.1:0-24070 GCA_027257055.1 Cephalopachus bancanus
GGCTCAGGTCCTATTTATGAGTGAGAACTTCAGGTATTTGTTTCTTTGTTTCTGTTGTAGATCACCAAGTATGGTTTTGTCCAGCTCTATCCAATTTGCTGTGAAGTTCATGATTTTGTCCTGGATGGCTGTGTCATACTCCATCGTGTATATGTACTACATTTTCCTTTTCCAGTCTACTTTTGATGGACAGTAGGGTTGTTTCCATGTTCTTGCATTGTGAATAGTATGACAATAAACATGCATGTGTAGGTTTTTTTTTTTTTAATAGAAAGATTTGTGTTCCTTTGGGCAAGTTCCCAGAAGTGGGTTTGCTGGGTCATATGGAAGGTCAATTTCTATTTCCTTTAGAAATTGCCACACTGTTTTCCATTGAGGTTGTACTAGTTTGCATTAGGTTGGACTAGTTTGGACTAGGTTGAACTAGGTTGAATTAGTTTGCACTCCCATCAACAGTGTAGAAGTGACCCCTTTTCTCCACATTCACGGCAGCATCTGTTGGGTTTTTTGACATATTAATGATGGTCATCCTTCCTGGAATTAGGTGATATCTCAATGTGGTTTTGATTTGCATTTCTCTGATGATTAGTGAGGCTGAGCATTTTTTCATATATCTATTGGCTGCTCATATGTCTTCTTTTGAGAAGTGTCTATTCATGTCCTCTGCCCATTTTTTAATAGAGCTGTTTGTTTTTTTCCTTTCCACTCATTTGTGTTCCTTGTATATCCTGTATATACAAAGGCATAATGGCTTTTCAGATACACAGTTAGCAAATGTTTTTTCCCATTCTGTGGGTAGTCTCCTCACTTTCTTTATGGTTACTTTTGCTTTGCAAAAATTTTTCAGTTTGATGAGGTTCCATTTATCTATCTTATCATTTATGGCATATGCTTTTGGGGATTTTATCAAGAATTGGTTGTCTACTTCAATGTGCATAAATGAGTTTCTTTTTTTTTCTTCTAGGATTCTTAGAGTTTGAGATTTTATGTTTAGGTCTTTGATCCATTTAGAGTTGATTTTTGTATATGGTGATAGGTAAGAGTCCTGTTTCATTCTTCTACATGTGGTCAGTCAGTTTTCCCAGCAGCACCATTTACTAAATAAGGTTTCTTCTCCTCAGTGGTTCTTTCAAATGTTTAACTTGAAGTAAAAGAGTTTATTCATTGCATTTTTTTGATATTTAAAATGTTTTCATTTTATTGTCTATGTACTTACAAAATAATATTTTTTAAAATTTTAAAAGTAGCACGGGTGAAATTTTAATGAAAATCAATAGTTTTTCATATCAACAATTTTATTTCCCTCTCCTGCACCCATAAGATATTTTATTCTATTCTGATTGACACTTAAGTGGTCTGCTCTATAATGAACCAATCGGATCTATTTTTATTATTTTGTCCAGGATGAATCTCACACCCTAAACATAGATTCTACCTTTTTTACCTTACTTTTCATATCATCACCTATCAGGTGCTCAGAGTTCGATCTTTCTATTCTCTGAGAACTCATAAACGTTTATTATAGTTTCAAGAGTAGGGAGAAAATGGAAGGTGTTAAATATGATGGAGGAGGTCTAATATCAGAAGTAACTTTAGGCCAAAAATGTGCACCAGGCCAAGAGAATTCCGATTCATTCCCAATTATAGCTGATATGTTATTTTGCAGCTCCTATGTTATTTCAGGGCATTTTGATGGAAGGTGAAGGCAAGGCTTAAATGGAAGATATTGATCACCCAAGACTGAGTCTTTCTCACAACATGATGCCATCATCTTATTCACACTCAGTCCGGGCCCATCTAATCTGTTTTATTTTTATTATTCTTCCTCCAACTCTTGCCTGCAGTTTTCTTTTTATTTAATCCTACAAATATTTTTATAGTCTTTTGGATGGGATATATTTATTTTAGATGTAGGACTTTCTACCAAATCTCATTTTTTCTCTTTAATGTAAGATTTATGATATACTTTAGGGAGAGACACACTATTTATTTATTTAATCTTTTGCATTCGTTTTTGGCTATGAAATGGGCTAATGCACATGAAGGAATCTAGTTGAGTGATACTCTGTGTTGGATATAGAATAGGTGAGAGTAGGAAAATGCAAAAACACACCCAATAGCAAAATAGTATTGCCAAGAGTCGGTTTACATTTCCTTAATTTCATCCTGATACCTCAAATATGTCATTTTAAATATATGAAATAATTGCTATGTATTGTTAACTAATAAGTTATATAAACTTACTTAGTTTCCGAGGGTCAGTAATCTGTCATAGCTTACTTGATTTCCTTGTTCAGGGTCTCACAAGGCTAGAATCAAGGTCTTGGCCAACCTACATTCTCATTTTAAATTCAGAGTCCTCTATCAAGCTCATTCAGGATCCTGACAGAATTTATTTTTTTTGTGTGGTTACAGTCCTTAGTCCTCAACTTCTGAAAGTTGTCCCTGTACTTAGGCAGTCAAGTCATGACTGCTTTCTTCCTCAAGGCCAGAAGGAGAGCATCACTGACTTTCTCTGACCTCCAGAGTCTGTTTTTTTTTTTTTTTTGAGTTGATGTCTCACTCTGTCACCCAGGTTGGAGGGCAGTGGCATGCTCCTGGCCACCACAGCTTCGATCTGCTGGGTTCAGGTGATCTTTCCACCTCAGCCTTCCAAGTAGCTGGAACTACAGGCACATACCACCATGTCCGGCTAATTTTTTTTTTTTTTATTGTAGAGATGAGGTCTTGCCAAGTTGTCCAGGCTGGTCTTGAACCCGTGGGCTTAGGCAATCCTCTCACTTCTGCCTCTCAAAGTACTGGAATTATAGGCATGAGCCACCGCACCAAGCCCTAGAGTTTGTTTTAATGTTTGTCTAATTAGGTAAGGCCCACCCATGAAGATCTGTCTTTTAATTACCTTAAAAAGAGTTAATTAAACCTTAATTTCATCTAAAATATTGCCCCTTTTTAAAAATGTAAGGTAACTACAGAGTAGTATCCCACCATATTCACAAATCCTATTCAAACTTAAGGAGAAGGAATTATATAAGTGTACACCAGGGTATGGAACTTTTGAAATCCATCTTAGAGTTTGCCTATGGAGGAGGGGAGAAGGGCAAATAATCCCAGAATTTATTTATTTTAAAAAATCGTGTATTTATTATTGTATTTTACAGCTTCAGTTACCCTCATAGGTATTTCCATTTGATGCAATGTACATATCAAGATGCTTTTTACACTACTTAAAATAGTTTTTGAACTTGTCAGCTTTGGTGTTTTTAGTGCTTTTCACATTTGTTGTTTCACCTATTCCACTTTGGCAAAATGCTTCCCCTTGAGAAGTTTTAAAATTGGGGTAACAAAGAAATCAAAGTGGCTCAGGGCGAAATTGGGTGAATAGTGAGGGTGAGGTATGGGGCTCATGGTCTTATTGGCCAAAATTTGCTGAACACTAAGCGTGGTGTGGGCAGGTTCATTAGTAAGTTAGCCATTATTACATTGGCAAACGTTGAAAGAATCTCTGGAAAAATATTCATGGAAGCTGAACACAGACTCAAAAAAACTGCTAGCTGGTACACTGGTGTTGATGGGTTCCCAGACCACTTACCTAATGAGTAAAGCCTGTATTACAAGGGACTCTCCTTTCAAAAAATAATTTTGGGTTTTTTTCTGTGTCTTTTTTGGTTACCCTTTGTACTATACGAATGCACCCTTAAAAAAGTTCCAACTGCTAATTCATAGTTTATTTAATTTAAACACCAAATGTTCCTAAGATTCCTAAGATAACTGAAAACTTGATTCACAAATGCCAGGATAAGTAATCAATTTTCTTTTCCCCGGTATATTAATTCTTAGTTCTCTGTTAATAACATCTACAACTTCATACAATATGAATAAGAAAGAACATTAACTTACAACTGTACTGAAATAGGTCTTTGCTTATGTCCAGAGATACCTAGAAGCCTGTTATTACACAAGGCAGTAAGCAGGTTAACTAACTAGCTAACTAATGGTTTATAGTGAGTTATTTAAAGTTAAAAATCCAGTTTGTTTATTGGTGAGTTGCACCTGAGATAATCAATTAGATATCTTGTCTTTCCCATGAACAAAGATGGGCATAAAAGACTGAAAGAATTTCTACTCAGCATTCCTGAACCAAGATTCATCCCACATATATTAGCAGTTTCATACAAGATGAAGCACATCTTTGTGCAAATCAGAAATTTAGGAGCTTGTTCATCAATGTCTCTTGGTCCCCCACTGCTTATTTGAATTACATTTTTCATGTGGTATTATATTCTTTGCCTTCATTTACTTATTTTATGAAGCCATAAATACTATGGGGAACCCCCCCAAAACCTAACTTTTGAAAAGTTGTTTGAGTTATTGAACTCATCACTTGCTTTGAACAAGGGCACGAGTACATAATGGAAAGAAAAGAGTATTTTCCTGCAGTAGATTCTAGGGGAGTGAATGTTTTGCAAAGAGAAAGGCTCTTTTGGAAGCATTCCTAACATTTCAAAAACAAATGTGAACAAAAGTGAAGCCGAGCATTTCAGCAGAAATTCAATCAAGGCTGTCTCTGCAGCACAAGTTGAGAAAGGTTTTAAATGTAAAGTGTATTTGGGATGTGTATGATATAAAAGTAGAAAAGGGTGTGTTGATATAGGAAAGGGAAAATGGAACACAATGAAGGTTATTTTCTTAATCTGGTTACTAGATGAGGCAACTGGAACTTAACACTGTTGAGTGATTCTGGGAAATGGTTTGTCCATCTATATTTCCATTTTCAAAATAACTTTTTAAAATGCTTTTGACGTTCAAACATTTAAATAAAAACAACACTTTCACCTCCTTTAGTGCTTGTCAAAGTGTTAGATTTACACAAAGATTGTGAGAATTTCCTGTAACGAGATTCCTGGAACATTTTAGAAACTTGTGAATTTACTGGTTCTTATTCATGCTATATATACATGTCTCACCAATAGATGGTTCAGGAACATCATTTAAATACACAATTTCTTTTCCTTTTTCATATTAGATTTTTTCATACACAGCTTTTACATCCTTTAACCTTTGGCTCAGCTTCAATGATCCAACACAGTTCTTCCTGATTATAAAACTCATTTCATGCCTTCTCTGCATCGACTTGGAATATCGTTTTTTCATGGCAGGTTCGGGTGACCAGGGTCCCAAAATTAAGAAATAAGAAAAGATATTTTATAATTTCATTAATCTCAGGACAGCGATTTAAGAAAAAAAAAAAAAGATATGATTAACCATGATATTTTTAGGCTATTCAAGTAACAACACTTTCTGCATTATTTTATTTTTCTGATTCTTCATTCTTTAATTTTGACATATTTTGTAAAGCTTTTTCTACAAGTGGCTTCTGACAGAAATTTTTCTAATTCTGAATGAGATGCAAACTTACCTGGTTAAATTTTTGCATAGAAATAAACTCTTAAAATTATCCTTGAACCTGTGACCAGAGAAAGCTGGGTCCCTCCAAGGCAAGCAGCAAGGGAATGAAGCTGTATGGAGTGAGGTTCACCTGCATCTCAGTCTCATAGCAGTCCATTACAAGGCAGTGAGTATTGTCCAAGATGTGAGGGGAAGGTCTGGTTTCTCTGTCTCTCCGTGGCTGGGCAGTGAGTGAAGCTCAGCATTAATTCTCCAAATTGTGCTTTGTGCCTGTGCCCAGAGAGGGCAAGGCACCTCCCAGATAAGCAGCATGAGCAAAAAGCTGTGGAGATTATGGTCTGCTCACATCTCAGTCCCCAAAGAAGGCCCCAGCAGGATAGCAAGGACCATTCCAGAGGTACATGGGAGCACTTGATCACCCCTCTCCTTTCTTGAAGCAGCTCAGCAGCAGCAGCCATGTCTTTAGATCACGTCTCAAAATGACTTCTAGCTGAGATTGCTCCAGGCTTGGATGCCTGGGTGGGTTCTTTTTCTTGAACAATGTTTCTGTGCAATCTCTAGGTAGTTTCACATATGGAGCCTGAAGCCCTAATGGGTTGAGGATTTTTCTTATAACAAGATCATAAAAGCTCATTTGTGAGCTCTGGGCAGTTCTCACTTAATCTTTCTCTATGTCTAGGAGCCTTTCCTGGCTCATAGTCAGACGCTGACAAGGTAAGCCACCTCAAATCCTCTCCTTACTTACTTCTGGTGTTTCTTGTATCTTCTATGGTGATTTCCAGCATTCTCTCCTCACTGATCTGTTTGAAGAGTATCTACTTACAATTCTGGTTTCTCTCCATGGAGGTGGCCCATATTACCTGTTTCTAGTCAACCATGTAGATCTATACATCACCAAACATTTTAAAGATAACTATATTAATAGAAACATTACCAGCTTGTACTGAAAGGGACAGAGATGGTAAAAAAATAAATACATATATGCCTGCCCATATGCATGCATATATTCATATATAAAACTTTTGGTCCCCAGACATTTGCAAACAGGAAGCACATGGAGAAAATTAAAAATGACAACTTTTACCATTTGTTAAAAAGTAGTGGTAATTCACATGACTGAACCCCCAAATTAAGGTGAACCCCAAATTTATGAAGTCATTTGTAGCAGAATTAGAATGGAGGTCTAATCAAGTAAGTCCCAACATTTTCTATAATGGTTTTTTAAAATTATTATACATTAGTAAGTCCTTTGTGCTTCTCTTTCCCCTACTCCCTTTTTAACAAGAATGTCTATAGAGTTTATTCTTTTTCATGTTGAGTGTACATGGAGAAATAAAATCTCTAGAACAGATCTTCACAGTTCTCCAGATTGAGAAAATTAGTACTCAAAAAGCTAAATTTGAGGAATTATAGCTGATATGTCTTGCACATACAAGTACCTGAAACAATTCTTTTTTTTTTTTTTTGAGTTGGAGTCTCACTCTGTCACCCAGACTGGAGTGCAGTGGCCACTCCCGGCCACCTCAGCCTCGACCCGCTGGGCTCTGGCAATCCTTCCGCCTCAGCCTTCCAAGTAGCCGGAACTACAGGTGCGTGCTACAACACCTGGCTAATTTTTGATTTATTGTAGAGATGAGGTCTCGCCAAGTTGTCCAGGCGGGTCTTGAACCCGGGGGCTCAGGCAATTCACTCACCTTGGCCGCCCACAGCGCCGGATTACAGGCTGAGTCACCGAGCCCGGCCAATATTTCTTAACTCTAAGCTGATGGTGTAATGGCATGAGATTTTGGGGTTGGTATATAATTTGCATGTGGGACAGAAACCATTTGGGGTCAATTTGTGACCCCTTATAAACAGCTTTCTAGATGTTTCCAATGATCTCTGTTTCATGGAATTCAACACTTTTTTTTTTTTGAGTTGGAGTCTCACTCTGTCGCCCAGACTGGAGTGCAGTGGCCGCTCCCGGCCACCGCAGCCTGGACCTGCTGGGCTCCGGCGATCCTTCCACCTCAGTCTTCTGAGTACCCGGGAATTGCAGGCGTGCGCTACCACCCCCGGCTGATTTTTTGATTTATTGTAGAGATGAGGTCTCACTGCCCAGGCGGGTCTTGAACCTGCGGGTTCAGGCAATCCATTCACCTCAGCCTCCCAAAGGCACGGGATTACAGGCTTAGTCACCGAGCCTGGCTTAACGCTTTTGAAATAATCAACCAGATTGTGTAAGGTTTGATCTGTGTGACCAATAGAATAAGACAGAAGTCATAGTATGTCACTTTTGAGGCGAGATGATAAAAGACAGCATGTCTTCAGTCTAGCTTTCTCATATCACTTGATTTGCCACATTATGAGTAACTGTTTGGCGTGGTCCACCTGGCAAAGAACTGAGGTCTCCTGTAAACAGCCATCAAGAAATTGCAGCCCTTGTTATGTGACTGAGCCTTCTTGGAAGTAGACTCTACAGCCAACATCAAGCCTTCAGATAACTACAACTCAACCTATATTTTGACTGCATCTTCATAAGAGATCCTGGTCTAGAACCATCCAGATTAGCTGCTCCTGATTTCTGAATCTCAGAAACTATGATGTAATAGAATTTTGTTATTTTAAGCTTATACATTTGAGGCTAATTTGTTATGTACAGCAGTTAGGTAATATAATATATTTCTTCATCGTGATTCTATGAATAGAGGATGCATTAGATTAAGGTAGAATTTTATCTCCTTTTTTGAGGTTCTATTGTTATAACCCTTATGAAATAAAAATCAAATACTTCTGTAAAATTAAAGTGTTTAAATTTCTCAATTATATTACATAATCCATGTGTGTCACTTGCTTCTTATTGAAAATATCCTTTCAAGAACCTCTACCCATCTGCTGTTATTGAAATAGCTCCTCTCTAGACCTGCTCTACAAATTGCTATCATGAATTTTTTTAATGTTTTTCTTATCTATACCAAGTACTTCATTGATTACAGCTTACCTCTTTATATATCTGAAACACAATAATGTGTATCTACCTTAATCCTTTTTTTCCTTCTTTTTTTTTTTTGAGTCAGAGTCTTACTCTGTTGTCCAGGCTGGAGTGCAGTGGCATGCTCACAGCCACCACAGCCTTGACCTGTTGGACTTAGGAGATCCTTCTGCCTCAACCTTCCAAGTAGCTGAAACTACAGATGCACACCACCATGCCTGGCTAATTTTTGTGATTCACTGTCTTGAACCCCTGGGCTCAGGCAATCCTTTCGTCTAGGCCTCCCAAAGTGCTGGGATTACAAGCTGAGCCACTGCGCCCAGCCTACCTTAATCTTAGATTTAATTTTTAACCGATGTCCACACTTATGCAATCACACAAGATTGAAATACAGACGGCTATCAACAAGATTCTCATGTTGCCTGATAAGTAATATTGTCTCCTATGTTCCAAGAAAATCACTATTCTGGTTTCTAAAACCACAGATTCATTTTGTCTGTTCTTCAAACTCATATAAATGGATTTTAGCATCTTTTTGGCTTCTATCAGAAAGCATTATGTCTCTGAGGTAGTCTATATGTTTTAGGTAGCAGTAGCTCATTATTTTCATTGCCATATAAAATTTGTAAGAATATACCACAATTTACTTAACCATTTTAGTGTTGTTCAACATTTGGATTATTTCTGCTTTTTGACTATTATGAATAAAAATACTAGAAATATTTTTGTATATCTCATCTTTGGACAAATACCTTCACATCTTTTGAGTATATGCCTAGAAACTGAATTTCTAAGTCAGAGGCTGGCATATATTTATGTCCTTTGATAATATTTAAACATTTTATAAAAATTTATTTATGAAATTGACTTATAATCTTGCCAGCAGTTTATGTGAATGTATTGCTCCACATCTTTGCCAACACATAATAGTATCAATTATTTTGGTCAAAAGGCTTTCTGGATGGTAAATATCTGTGAATAATTGTATATTTAATTTCAATTATCCTAAAAATAATGAGAATTATCTCTTATTTTGTGTTCATTTTTATATCTTCTTCCTTGAAGTGCTTGTCCAAGGTTTCAGTCACTGTTTTTTTTAATAGCTTTATTGCAGCATGATGAATATACAATAAACTTTACACACTTAAAATATAAAGTTTGATGTATTTCCATATCTACACATTTGTGAAACCATCACCTCAACAATATAGAGAATGTATGTCACCTCAAAAGTTTTAATTTGTTTGTATTTAATAACTTCCCTTTGCTTCTTCTCCCACTGATGAGTATTGCACTGTATTTTGTTACTATAGACTTGCATTATCAGGCCAGGTGTGGTGTTTCCCAGTACTTTCTTGAGCCCCAGAGTTTGAGACCAGGCTAGGTAACATAGCAAGACCTTGTCTCTATGGAAAAATAAAATAAAATAAGTAGTCAAAAGTGGTGGCGTTTTCTTGCAGTCCCAGCTACTCAGGAGACTGAAGTGGAAGGATCAACTGAGCCCAGGAGGTAGAGGCTTAAGTGAGCTGTGATTGTGCCACTGCACTCCAGACTGGACAACAGAGTGAGATCCTGACTCAAAAAAACAAACAAACAAAAAGTATTTCCTACAGTTTTATATAAATTTAATTACATGGTATGGACATCTATTGTCTGAATATTTTACTCAACATACTTGTTTTCATATTTATCCATGCTGTTGTATGTAAAAAAATTCCTTTTTATTTCTGAGAATCTTCTGATCTTGAACAAAATATATTTCTTACCTGAATGTTCTTAAATTTCTTTTCTGAGTTGGAGTCTCACTCCATCGCCCAGACTGGAGTGCAGTGACACGCTCCCGGCCACTTCAGCCTTGACCCGCTGGGCTCCAGAGATCCTTCCACCTCAGCCTTCCGAGTAGCCAGAATTACAGGTGTGTGCTACCACACCCAGCTAATTTTTGATTTCCTGTAGAGATGAGGTCTCGCCAAGTTGCCCAGGCGGGTCTCGAACCCGAGGGCTCAGACAATCCACTCATCTCAGCCTTCCAAAGCGCTGGGATTACAGGCTGAGCCACTGAGCCTGGCCTGTTCTTAAACTACATTCAGCAATGTTTTGTAGTTTCTGATATTTTGGTTCTTACATTTATTTATTTTTCCAAAAGCTAATTGTTTTGTTTACTTTTTCTATTGTCTGTCCATTATTTTATTACTGCTCTAATTTTTACTGTTTCCTTCATTCTGCTAAATTTGGGCTCAGTTTGTTCTTTTTACTTTTTCTTTTCCTTGAAGTATAAAGCTTTATTTTTTTTTGGAGTTGGAGTTGGAGTCTCACTCCATCACCCAGGCTGGAGTGCAGTGGCATGCTCGTGGCCACTGCAACCTTGATCTGCTGGGCTCAGGCGATCCTTCGGCTTCAGCTTTCCAAGTAGCTGGAACTACAGGCACATGCCACCATGCTCAGCTAATTTTTTGATTTATAGTAGAGATGAGGTCTCACCAAGTTCCCCAGGCTGGTCTCAAACCCGTGGACTCAGGCAATCCTCTCACGTTGGCCTCCCAAAGTGATTATAGACATGAGCCACTGTGCCCGATATAAAGCTTTTTGTTTGAGAGATTTCTTCTATAATGTAGGTAAATTTTCCTTTTAGTCCTACTTTTACTAAATTGTTATAATTTCAGTCTTGTTAATCGATAATTTCTAAAACTTTATTTATAACCTATGATCTATCCTGGAGAAAATTTTGTGTAAACTTGAAAATAATGTATATTCTGCTGCTGTTGGATGGAATATTCTATATATGGATGCAGGTGATATGCTTTGCCATGTTGATCAAGTCACCTGGATCTTTGTTGATTTTATGTGTGGTTCTTGTATTCACTATTGAAAGTGGGACATTGACATCTCCTAATATTATTGTATTATTTCCTATTTCTCCCTTTCTGTCAATGTTCACTTTATACATTTAGGTGATCTTATTTGGGGTATATATATATATTTATAATTGTTATATCCTCCTTGTGAATTACCCAAGTTATTGAGATAGGAGATAGTTAAGTCCTGGTTAAGTAGATAGAAAGGGAGGGCCTCGGAGAAAGATAATGCCATAGGAACAACCCTGTACCACTCCTGTTATTCAACTAGCAGTTGAAAATGTGGTTAATGCAGTTAAGGACTTATACCAAGATGCACGCGTAAAAGGAACTGTCCCAATTCAGACACAGGAGCAATAACTCAACTAAATGTCCTTAACTTAGCCTAAGCTCATTATCATACCATTAACACAAAATTATTCAAGGGGTGTCTTCCACTCCCATCATACATCTGATGCCATGACAGTACCTGTATGACCCTATACATCGTAAAACTCCCTCACCCGATGTGAGGGAGAAGTAATAGTAACCCAGCTCCCCAAACCACTCATTTCTAAGAAAAACCACCCCAAAACACAGCCCTCAGTACACCCCAAGAATAAAAATTATAGCTCAACAGTAGTTAGGTGCAGCAGCAACAGCCTCTGTAGGCTGCTTCTGTCCGCTTTCTGCTCTTGAGAGTGTATTATTCTTTGCTTAATAAAGCTACTCACTTGTCTTACTACTTTATGTGTCTGTTCAAGTTCTTTCCAAACTTCAACACAAGAACTTGGTCGTTGACATCAACCTGTCGTCCCACACTGGGAGCTGCACCTCTTTGTCTGGTAAAGTTATTATTATATAATGTTCTTCTTTGTTTTATTTGATAGTTTTTGACCTTAAATCTAATGTTAGTATAGCAATTTCTGCTCTCTTTCAATTACCATTTGCATGAAATATCTTTTTTCATCCCTTCATTTTCAGCATGTTCTTAAATCTATTGAGAGTTTATTTTAGGCCGAGTATAGTTGGATGTTATTACTATTGTTGTTTTACCCATTCAGTCACTGTATGTCTTTTTATTGGGGAGTTTAAGCTATTTACACTTAGGGCAATTATTAATAAGGAAAACATTATTATTGTTATTTTGTTAATTGTTTTCTGCTTATCATGTAATTGTTTTGTCCCTCTTTTACTCTCTTGGTGTCTTCCTTTGTGTTTCCTTGATTTTTGTATTCCTATACTTTGATTCCTTTCTCTTTTTTTCTATAACTTCTATAGACATATTCTTTGTGATCAGTATGGGCTAACAAATTTTTTTTGTTATGATAGTCTATTTTAAGGTGATAACTTCAGTAGCATATAAAAAATGCTACAATTTTACTACTGGTGCCTCACATCTTATGTCATTGATCACACAATTTATATTCATTTATATTGTGTATACATTAACATATTTTAGGTGTAGTTATTTTAATATCTTTTTTTGTTTCTTATACTGCAATTAAAAGTAATTTATCCACCACGATTACAATAATAAAGTATTTTGTATTTGTTTATACAATTACCTTTACCTCTGAGCTTTATACTTTCTTATGTATTGTGTTGTTATTTGGAGTCCATTGTTTTAATTTGCAAATACTCACGTTTGCATTTCTCGTAAGATAGGTCTAGGAGTAATGAACTACCTAAGTTTTTGCTTGCCGGGAATATCTTTATCTCTCCTTAATTTTTCAAAGAAGGTTTTGCCAGGTATAGTATTTGAGAATGGCAGGTTTTTTTCCAGCACTTTCAAAGAAAAACATCTTACTCCTTTCAAGCCTGCAAAAGTTCCTCTGAAAAATCTGTCAATCATTTTTAAATGGTTCCCTTTTATGTGACAAATCGTTTTGCTCTTGTTGTTTTCAACATTATCTTTTTCTTTGACTTTTGACAGTTCAACTCTAATGTGTCGGTGTCTTAGTGTAGATATCTTTGGTGTCTTCTGGTATCTCTGACTCTAAATATTTATTTTTTAACTCTAAATTTTAGAAGGTTTTTCTTTTTTTTTTTTTGAGTTGGAGTCTCACTTGGTCGCCCAGACTGGAGTGCAGTGGCTGCTCCCGGCCACCGCAGCCTGACCTGCTGGGCTCCAGCAATCCTTCCGCCTCAACCTTTCTAGTAGCCGGAATATCCTCCTGCTCTTTTGACGCTGCTGAAAGGAGGGATTATGGCAGGAGTGTGCCTTGTATTTTCCTACTGGTATTAATATGGGTAGTTTTCTATTCACAAAGAGTGCAGGAGCATTTCAACTAGTTTCTGAATTTCTTAAAAAGAAAATTTGTCTATTAATTTTTTGTTGAATTAGTGTGCTTGGGAGGAAAAAAAAAAATCCAAGTCTTCCTAGTCTGTTATCTTGATAATTCACTTTGGGAAGTTTTTTAGAATTATAAATATATGTATATAAATATGATATACACTCATAATTTATGTGTATGTATATGAGAGGTAGACCCCAAAACACCTGGAATTTATGTATAAAAATTATGTTTTTAATCTTTCATGTTTAAACTTCAATCACCTTCAAAGTCCTCTTCATTTGATGCAATGCACCTATTGAGATGCTTTTTCAACTGCTCAAAAACAGGTTTGTTTATTTTTTTTTTGAGTTGGAGTCTCACTCCATTGCCCAGACTGGAGTGCAGTGGCCACTCCCGGCCACTGCAGCCTCGACCTGCTGGGCTCCGGAGATCCTTCCGCCTCAGCCTTCCAAGAAGTTGGAACTACAGGCGTGCACTACCACACCTGGCTAATTTATGATTTATGGTAGAGATGAGGTCTCACCAAGTTGCCCAGGAGGGTCTTGAACCTGCGGACTCTGGCAATCCACTCACCTCAGCCTCCAAGGCACGGAATTACAGGGTGAGCCACCGAGCCCAGCAACAGTTTTTGAATTAATCAATTTAGATGCCTTTTAGTGCTGCCACAATTTTTCCTTTCACTCCTTTCACATCTACAACTCTTTGAGGACTTTTTCTTCTGGGGAAAGAAACAGAAAAAGTTGCTTGTGGCTAGATTGGGTGAATAGGGAAAGTGGGGCACAGGGGTCATGTCATTTTCAGTCAAAAACTGCTGAAAACTCAGCACAGTGTGAGACAAGTGTGCTTACAAATCATCCATCATAAATGGGCAAACGCATTAAAAGAATCACAAAAAAAAAAAAAAAAAAGAATTCACTGAAGCCAAACAGTCACTCACAACAACACTAGTTGGTACCCTGATGCCAGTGGATTCCTAGAACACATATCTAGTGGGGGAAGCCGGTACTACAAGAAGCCCACCCTTCAAAAAATAATTCTACTTTTTTAGGGATCTCCCCTCATGTATACATATTTCCAACTTTAAGTGATATGTATATATAGTGTGTGTATGTATTCACTGTATTTCTAATTTTTATAGGAATTAAATTTAACTGCATTTAAATGGATCAAAATTTTACCATGTAGAAGTGGGGGAAGTGGCTGGTATCATCTCTATGGAAAGAATATGTGTTATTGTACACAATGCCATAAACCTCTTCTAGGAGCTATGATAAAGCAATCCCATATGGTACTAACTAGGACTTCCAACATTTTGTGGTTGTTGGCTGAGTTTTTGTTTGAGCATGCTCTTGGAAGCGTTTTTTGCTATGGTGAACTTATATTGTAAAATCTAATGTGATACTCTTCCTATGTATGCTTTTAGTTTGTCCAACATTAAAACTGTTAGACTTGGATTATTTCAGCCATGATATGTGACAGCTATTTGTTAAAACACTAAATAAATAAACCAGAGAGGATACAAGAAAGTAAGCATGTATGTTAAGAACATAATCACCTAGTAACCATTCATTTTAGATTCTTCTTTTTTGAAAGCATGTAATAAGTCCTACATACAACTTTTCATTGGTTAAAAGTATTAAGTAAGTTTAAGAGTTAGGGTTTAAGAGGAAAGGTACTTTAGAAAAAAACATAGTAGCTAAAACTCTTGTTTCACATTTCAAAACTGGTCACCTGATCTTAAATACCACCGTTCTGTACCCAAAACCCATCAAATCAATGAAGAAAGCAAATAAAATCACACAATATTCACCATTTTAGCATCTCCAGGAGACACAGAGTACCAAAACCTTTAAATTACCTGTAGAAAATAAAAATACAAATTCCAACAAGAGTCTTGTTCCAGCCTACCAGTGAACATTTATGGTGTAGAGTAGAAAGATTAGTCTTTAAAATGCTCTGTGAATAAAAGAAAAAAAAAGATGTAGATGAATCACAGATATAATAAACTCTGGAACATAAAATTTTAACAATAAATGTCAAAATATTTGACAGAGTTTGGGACTTGGTAGTTCATAAAGACTTGAAATATAAGACAAGTAGTGGAAAACTTGAAAAGGAAAATAAGTTTCTGTGAGAGAAGTGGATAATTAAAAAGAAATGGCACCTCTCAAAGATGTGACTATCAGAGCAAATAAGTAATTTGGGAAAACCTAAGAATGCTGAGAAAAGAAAAAGAAAAAAGCAGAAACAAAAACGTGAACCCCTTTGTTCTTCCTGTTGCCATCATCAACACCATCCATTAAGGAAACTGCACACTATATGGCAGAACTGACAGAAGAGGGAGCTCTCTACTAGGAAACTTGTCTGCAAAAATTAATAGGAAAAAAGTCACATGCATGTGAAATCTTTTAAAAAAATCAGAGAATGTGAATCAAAAATTCTTATGAAATGCCACCCACTCAAAAAAGAAAATAGCCAGAAAACTGATGGAAGCTTAATAAACACTACAAATTGAATTAGACATTCTAATACAATTGTAAAAACAAAAATAGAAATACAAAAAAAAAAATAAATAAATAAAACAGAAGTTGAACTCTGGAAAGCAATAGCATACTAAAACTGAATAATGAACAAATATTTGCAAGGCAAATGGGAGCAATTTTTAAAAGTAGCAATCTTGATACTAGAAAAAAAGAGGTAGACATAAAAAAATAGCTACATTAGGCAAAGAAAGATGCTGTTAAAATCCACATACTATAATGAAGATTAAATTGTTATGAATTTATGCAGTAATTAACACAGTGATTATTTATATAAATAAAAATTATAAGATGTAAGAAAAAATATATCAGAACACATTAATAAAGGGTGATTTTAACACACCAATCTCAATATAAAACAGGAAGTGTGAACAAAAAATAAGTTATTTTATAGAAGACCCAAAAAAGATAGTATAATAAATATTTTAATACACATTGATCACCATACACTGAAAATAGAAAATATACCTTCAATTCAAATGCACATTCACAAAAGTTGGACATACAAAACTCTTTAAAAAAGTAAAAATAATATAGAAAAAAGTATAGATACTTCAACTGGAAAAATAGAGATAGTTGACTTTTGAACAATAAGAGGACTAGGGTTGCTGATTCTGCAAGCAGTTGAAAATTCATGTACAATACGAGGGGTACCGCCCTCAAAACAGAATTTATTTATAAAAATTTGTGTATTTATCCTTACATGTTTAAACTTCAGTCACCTTCAAAGTACTCCACTTGATGCAATATACCCCATTGAGATGCTTTTTCCACTGTTCAAAACAGTTTCTGAACTTGTCAATTTTGATGTCTTTTAGTGCATCTGCTACTTTTGCTTCATTTATTCCACATTAGGAAAACATTTCCCTTTGAAGACTTTTTTCATTCAGGGAAACAAAATATACTTGCTGGGGTAAGATTGGGTAAATAGGAAGGGTGGGAAATGGGGGTCATGCTGTTTTTGTTAAAATATGGCCCAAACTTCACTTGCGCAATGATCATTTATGTACCTAACCTTGAATTGTACCCCACATCTTTAAAACCAAACTAACAAAACAGAAATACTGCTGAATGTTCAGTTCAGTGTGGGCAGTTTGTTCATGTAAATCACCCATCATGAAATGAGCAAATGCGCTGAAAGAAGCTCCACAAAAAAAAAAAAAAATTCACTGAAGTCAAACACAGCCTCTCACAACAACAGTAGCTGGTACACTGATGCCGATGACCTCTTTTATCGCTTACCTAGCAGGGATCCTGTATTACAGGGTCTCACCCTCCAAAAATAATTCTGGTTTTTGAAGGTTCCCCCTCTAACTTGATTCTTCTCAAATTGAATTACTAATAACCTACTGTTGACATCCTCATTTTGTTTTCAACTAAAATGATTGAAACAAAACCAAACTTGTCTACAAATATTCAAAGATTCAATGCAGAGAGAAAAACACCTTATTTGTCAAGATACAGATCCAAAAGGAATGAAAAGTGGGGTGGTTCTTAGAAGGTTAATTTTGAAAACATGCACTTAAGTTATATGATGTAATACATAAATAAGAATATATAATTAAAACTCTTTGAGTACCAACTAAGCCAGTTAACGCATGCCTTCCTTGTACATATGCAAAACTTGGCTTAACTGTCTATATGTTTTCAAAATAGCAAAACTTAAATTGAAAATCAACTGCTTAGTACTGAAGAACCTGTAAATCTTAGGTTTAAGATATATCCCTTAGTATTAAAAAATTTGTAGCCAAAATTTGCCCATCTTTCCCATGTCTCCATTCTTCTCTCTTGAGACAACTTCATTTGCTACAGAGGATTTCTCTGTGATGGAACCAGAGAAATTTCTTATATTAACAAAATCAAAATATAGACAAATAAAAGAATGATCTCTTTCACATCATTTTCTATCAAATGTCCAGAGATCCAACTGCCTTTTTGAGGGCTGATGAACAGTTGCAAGGGGAGTGATGATGTAAATGGTCTTCATTGGGATGGATGGTGCCTGCTTTCAAAAAACAACCTGCATCAGAAGTCACCTGCCCCCAAAAAGGAAAACTTTTTACTCTTTCAGTTAGAGGCTGCACAGTTCTCCATGGAATGCTCCACTGCTCTTTCAGCTTTCATATCACTTCAGGGCACTGATGACAGAAGACGCTGGCTAGAGTGGAGGGTAGGGGTAGCTCAGGCAGAGCATCCTTTTCACAACTTGGTCCCTTCTATGAGTCATGGTTAACTGAAGCCTTTCTGACTTCTCTCTTTTTCTTAATATTCCCCCCCACAACCTTGCCTGCATCTCTGCTTTCTTCATTCCCAAGAATTTCAATCTATTATTAGGGAAAGGGAAGACCACTTTTACAATAGGATTTTCTTAAAAAATTCCTTATCTGTACCTTGAGATTTATCTTATATTCTCTCTGGGTAGAGACTTTTTCTCCCTCTCTTTTTTTTTTTTACTGAGAAATTAGGAAAATAACATGGAAGAATCTAGCTGAGTAAATTTTCTGTGTATTGAAAGTACAGAGGGGGATGAAAAAGACACACAGGTACACACACACACTCTGTTCTTTCAAATTAAAATCTTGCTACATTTTCATGCTCCTAAATAATATACCATTTCTGCCATTTTTTAATTTAGAAAACTATTTTAACTATAATTATCTCATTTCTGCTATTTTTATTTATAAAATTGCTTTGCTAATTATAACTGAGAAGTCAATTAACACATACCAAGACAGGCAACTATTTTCCTCTTACAAATTTCCTAATTTTTTTAAAAAATGAGATATAACACACATAAAGTACACAATTCATAAGAGTACAGCTCAATGAAATTTGTATGTATGTATATACCCATGCAGTTACTACTCATTTAGATCATCTATTTGACATAAAGACTACTCCTGGAATGAATAAAATCTCCTTTATGTATTGCTACCTATCAATAATTATTCTTCAGCCTCAAGGTAATCACTGTTCTAATGTCTAACTGTGTATATTGTTTTTGCTTGTTCTTAGACATTATATAAGTGGAATAATACAATACATATTCTCTGCATCTGCGTCCTTTCTCTCATCATGTCTATGATACTATTATTACTGTAGAATTTTATTGTATGAATGTACAAATTACTTATAAATTCTCTTGTCTGCTTGTGATGGTCATTTTGGTTTTCTATTTTTAAATATTATGAAAACTTTTTTTTACACATTTTTGTATTTTTTATACTTGCTTTTTGGTACACATGTAGTCTTATCTACCTTGCATATATGTAGAATAATTCAATATCTAAGTCATAGTGTGGTCATATATTTTGTTTTAGACGGGATTACAAAACAGGTTGTTAAGGTGGTAGAAAAAATGTATAATATTACCAGTATTATTATGTGATTTTCTGTTGCCAACACTTAGATTGTCAATTTTTTTTTTTTAGTTTTATAAATTCTGGGCAATATTATATATTGGCATATAATTGTAGCTTGAATATTATTACTCTTATAATTAATGGTCCCTGTAACTTTTTGGTCATTTGGATATTTTTTAATTGTTAGGTTTGTTAAGTCTTTGGTTGTTATTTATTGATTTTTATTTCATACAAGGGAGGACCCGTCCCCCCCTGAAAATACAGATTATTTCTTTTTGGAGGATGAGACCTCAAAAGTCTGATACAGACTTCCTCTGCTAGAAAAGTGTTTTATCAAACCATTAGCATCAGTATATCACCTAGCGTTGTTGTGAGAGGCTGCATTTGGCTTCAGTGTTTTTGTTTTGTTATATTTAATTTTTGGAGATTCTTTCAATGCATTTGCCCATTTTGTGATGGGTGATTTATAAGCACATCTTCTCATACCAGCCCAAGTGTTCAGCAGTTTTTGAACAAAATTCACCTTCCCTATTCACCCAATCTCGCCCTGAGCAACTTATTTTTGTTTCTCCAAATGAAAAATGCCTTCAAAGGGAAATGTTTTACAGATGTGGAGTAGATAAAACAAAAAATGAGCCGCGCTTGGTGGCTCAGCCTGTAATCCCGTGCCTTTGGGAGGCTGAGGTGAGTGGATTGAATGAGCCCGCGGGTTCGAGACCCGCCTGGGCAGAGAGACCTCATCTCTACCATAAATCAAAAAATCAGCCGGGCGTGGTAGTGCGCGCCTGTAGTTCCAGCTACTTGGAAGGCTGAGGCGGGAGGATCGCCGGAGACCAGCAGGTCGAGCCTGCGGTGGCCGGGAGCGGCCACTGCACTCCAGTCTGGGCGACAGAGTGAGATTCCAACTCAATAAACAAACAAACAAACAAATAAATAAATAAATAAAACAAAAAATGGCAAAAGTACTAATAGGCAACCAAACTGACAAGTTCAAAAATTGTTTTGAGCAGTGGAAAAAGCATCTCAATAGGTGTATTGCATCAAGCGGAGAGTACTTTGAAGGTGACTAAAATTTAAACATTTAAGGATAAATACGCAATTTTTGTAAATACATTCTGATTTTTTTGGTGTCTTCCTTGTGTATAGACATATATTTTTTAGGTTGTGTGTGTGTGTATAAATAATCTTTTCATTTTAAATACACACAGATAGATTGGATTTTCTATTGATAGTGCATGGAATTGATATGTCTAGAATCTATATGTATTAGAAGACAACCGATACCTTAACAGTGCTGACCTTTTCAATCCATGAATAATAATAATTTTCTATTCATTTATTTATTATTCATTTATTTTCTGACAGAGAAACGTCATCAATTTCAGGAAAATGTCTGACAAAACTTTTGTTAGAATTTTTGTCTTTCTTAGACAGTTTATAGTTGTTTATATTATAGGATATAATCTTTATCTACTTTCATTTTCATTTGAGTGCCTATTTGTTTACTTACTTATTTTAGATTCAGCGGGTGCATGTGCTCAGTGTCTGCTGTTTCATCCTTATGCCTCTGTGTACCCAGTGTCTAGTTCTCACTTTTAACATATGGTCATCAGTTTCTGTTTCTGTGATAATTCATTCAAAATGGTGGCCTTCAGCTGCCACCACGTTGCTGCAAAGGTTATGACTTTGTTCTTTTTAAGCATGCGTATTCTGTGGTGTATACGTACCACATTTTCTTTCTTTCTTCCCTCCCTCCCTTCCTTCTTCCCTCCCTCCCTCCCTCCTTCCTTCCTTCCTTCCTTCCTTCCCTTTTTCCCTTTCCCTTTCCCTTTCCCTTTCCCTTTCCCTTTCCCTTTCCCTTTTTTCATCTTTCTTTATTAGGTCCATCATTGATGGGCACCTATGTTGGTTCCATGTTTTTCCCATTGTGAATAGTACAATAAACATACTAGTGCGGGTTTCCTTTTGTTAGAATGTTTTATGCTTCTTTAGGTATATACCCAGTAGTGAGATTGCTGGGTTGAATGGTAAATCTATTTTCAGTTCTTTGAGAAATCATCAAACTGCTTTCCAATGAGGTGGCACTAGCTAGTGTACATGAGTGTTCTTTTTTCTTTGCAATGTCACAAATATCTTTTGTAAAAATAATAGCAATTCTGATTGGTGTGAGATGGTATCGCATTGTCATTGTGACTAGAGTTTCTCTGATAATCAGTGATATTGAGGAAAAAAAAAACCACTCAATTTGTTGCCCGCTTGTATGTCTTCTTTTGAGAAGTGTCTGTTCATGTCCTTGCCCTATTTTTAATGTGGTTATTTCTTTTTTTCTGGGCAATTCATTTTAGTTCCTTCGAGAGTTTGGATACTCGACTTTTTTTTTTTTTTTTGAGTTGGAGTCTCACTCTGTCACCCAGACTGGAGTGCAGTGGTAGCTCCTGGCCAACGCAGCCTCGACCTGCTGGGCTCTGGCGAGCCTTCCACATAGCTGGAACTACAGGCGCGTGCTACCACACCCGGCTAATTTTTTTTATTTATTGTAAAGATGAGGTCTCGCCAAGTTGTCCAGGCAGGTCTTGAACCCGCAGCCTCAGGCAATCCACTCACCTCAGCCTCCCAAAGCATGGGATTACAGGCTGAGTCACCGAGCCCGGCTTTGGATACTAGACTTTTATCAGATGCATAGTTTGCAAATATTTTCTTCAATTCTGTAGGATGTCTGTTTACTTTGCTGATGGTTTCTTTAGCTGTGCAGAGGTGATTTAGTTTAATTAGGTCCCACTTGTCAATTTTGTTTTTTTGCTGCATTTGCTTTTGAGGACTTCATCACAACCTCATTGACTAGGCAAATATCCACAAAGGTGTTTTCAAGGCTTTCTTCTAGTATTTTTATAGCTTGAGGTCTTACATTTAAGTCATTAATCCAGCTTGAGTGAATTTTTTATATGATGAGGATTATCTTAATTCCACTGCATATTATTAGCCAGTTTTCTCAGGAATATTTTTAAAATAGGGCATCCCTTCCCCAATGTTTGTTGTTGTCAACTTTGTCAAAGATTAGTTAGTTGTGGGTTTGTGATTTTATTTTATGGGAAGTCTGGGGATGTGGTACCTCTAACTTTGTTCTTTTTACTTAGAATTGCTTTCAGTAATTGAGCTCTTTTTTGATCCATATAAATTTAAGTATTGTTTTTTCTAGATCTTTGAAAAATGATATTGATAATTTCATAGAGATTGCATTGAATCTGTAGATTGCTTTGGCAAGTATGGATATTTTATCATTACTGATTCTTCCAATCCAGGAGCATGAAATGATTTTCGATTTGTTTGTGTCATCTTTGATATGTTTAGACAGTGTCTTGTAGATATCTTTCACCTCTTTGGTGAGATATTTTTTGAAGCATTTTATTTATTTTTGTGGCTATTGTAAATGGGGTTACGCTTTTGATTTGGTTCTCAGATTGAACATTGTTGGCATATAGAAATGCAATTTATTTTTGAGCATTGATTCTGTAGACTGAGGTTTTACTGAAGTCATTTTTCAGTGCTAGCAATCTCTTTGTCGAATCTTTAGGTTTTTCTAGATATAGAATCATATCGTCTGTAAAGAGAGAGAATTTAGCTTCCTCTTTTCCTGTTTGGATACCTTTTATTTCTTTCTCTTGCCTGATTGTTCTAAGACTTCTAACATTGTGTTAAATAGGAATGGTGAGAATGGACATCCTTGACTTGTTCTGGTTTTTAAGGGAAATACTTTCAGTTTTTGCTCATTAAGTATTATGTTGGCTGTTAGTTTGTGATAGATGATTCTTATTACTTTGAGGAATGATACATTGATGCTTAGATGGTTGAGGATTTTTATCATGAAGGGATGTTGGATTTTATCACATGCTTTTAAACATGTATCAAGACAATAGTGCGGTTCTTAGTTTTATGTATATTTATGTGGTGGATTATATTTTTTTATTTGAGTATGTTAAATCAGCTTTGTATTTCATAAATAAAGTCTACCTGGTCGTGATGAATGCACTTTTTGATGTTTGATGTGTTAATTGATGCAGTTTGCTAGTGTTTTGTTGAGGACTTTTGCATTTATGATCATTGGGAATATCAACCTATAGTTTTCTTTCTTTGTTGTGTCCTTGTCACCTTTTGGTATCAGGACAATATGGGCTTCCTAGAATGAATGAGGGAGGATTCCCTCCTTTTCGATTATTTGAAATGAATTCAGCAGGATTGATACTAGCTCTTCCTTGCATGTTTGGTAGAATTCACCTGTGAATCTTTGTGGCCCAGGATTTTTTTCCATAGGTAGGTATTCTTTTTTACTGATTCAACTTCATGACTCGTTGTTGGTCTGTTCATTGTTTCAATTTCTTCCTGTTTCAGTCTTGGGAGATTGTGTGTTTCCAGGAATTTATCTACTTCCCTTGGATTTTTTATTTGGCATACATACAGATATTTATAATAATCTCTGATAATCTTTTGTATTTCTTCAGAATCTTGTTCTTTCGAACAATTGGCTTTTTAACTCACTGATACTTTGTATGTTTTTATTGCTATTGTTGTTGTTCTCATTTTCATTGAGTTTTGATTTGACTTTTGTTATTTTTTTTCCTGTTAGCTTTGGCTTTAATTTGTTCTTGCTTTTTCCAATTTC
>JAPVLO010003235.1:0-24117 GCA_027257055.1 Cephalopachus bancanus
TAGGCAAGGGCGGGGACAAGCAGGGATGGAGGGAAACGCCTAATGTGGACCCCAATTCAAGTGTGTAAATAGAAGATGGGGAAAACCCAGTCTGAAAAAAAAATCACATAAAAACAGTTTCATAGTCAACAAATCACAGCTGCCCATAAAACTGATACTAAGAGTATCTTAGGTTGTATCACAAGAAGAATAGAGACCCAAATGAGGGAGACCACATCTGGAATTCAGCCCCCAGTTTGGGATCCCACGAGACTCCCTGTCAGCCCGTCCCTCTCCCACTCTGAGAGGCCAAGGACAGGTTATCAGAGGGGCTGGGAAGTTCCTCTCCTGCTCCCCTTCCATCTGGTAGCAGGGAAGTCGAAGGGGTAAAAAGAAGCTAAAAGAAAAGCGGGCTGCAAGCCAGGAAACTTGTACGCGCCACATCAGCTGTGTAATTGGGCTAATCGGCAGTGTTTGTGCTTCTGGACCTTTGTTTCCCTTTGTCTGTGTAACTCCTGATTGGAACATTCGCCGTTCCTTTTGTGTGGCCCTAAACCCAATCCTTCCTGATAATGCACACGAATGTGTTTCTGATGGATGTTTTCCAGAGCCCTTTGTTGCCTTAATTAAGGGATAATGAACAAGAATTGTTTCTATTTGTAAAACAGCCCAGGCATTTCCCGCTTCCCAATTGGTGGGACAATGTGTCTTAATTAAGCACAAAGACTTGTCACTTCATCTACTGTCAAGATCCCCAGAGAGGCAGTGATGAGGGTGCAGGGCATGGGAAGGGAGGCCTGGGGAGCCTTGGGAGTGGGGGTTCCCTCCCAGAGGGACCCAGGAAGCCCAGTGAGCAGCTCCCCAGACATCAGGAGCTCTGCCAGATCGGCTGTGGCCCAGCACGTCTGGGCGGGTCACCCCGGCCCTTTTCCTTGCTGTCGTGCCAGGGTGACCCGCCCAGGCATGCTAGGCCACAGTCACCAAAGGTGTGGTCCCTGGAAGCAGGCTGCCTGGTGTGGTCCTGGTTCCGTAGTCGCAGTTATGTGACCCTCATCCCAGAACACAAGAATAAGTAAAGTGGCGGGGGCCCCCCCTCCACCGAGAGCGGGCAGCTTGGATGAGACAGCAAGCGGGAAGTGCTTATGAAAGGCCCCAGCCAGCCACGAGGAACCCGCCCCCTCCAAAGGCTAAGCCTAGGCGTGGCCCCCACCTAAAATGGCGCTCCCGCCCAAGAAGGCGCCCGGACAAACTAACATGGAGGCTCAGACAAGGCTGCTTCTTCCGGGTTCTTCTTCCACAACAAAGCCCACCGTTCCCGCGGCCGCGAAAACCCCCGCCAATCCCCAAAATGCCTCACCTGCCGACTAATAGGTAACCGACAGGTCGCTTTAAATTTCTATAAAACCTGCCACACCCCCGCCTCCACGCTGCAATCTGATTCTCAGGTTCTGTAGCCACCGTGCTCATCCCATTAAATCTCTTGGCCTTAACGGGTGTTGAGTCTCACTGCGCGCCACCGTCTTTCATTGGTGCCATGACTCGGATTGGGGATTCTCTCGCCCCAAGGCGGGACCCCGTCCCAGCGCCGGTGGGACTCACCCCTTAAAGCCTTCGCCCATTCTCCTGAACGCCAACGCTACAGCCACCACCGGCCTTCGGATTGGAAAGCGTCCCCACACTGAAAACCTAAAACCTTGCCTGGGACAACCAGGGAAACTGGCCGTTGATCATCCGGCAGCTCCTTCGGCCCCGGGCAAGGGGGGGCCACACCCCGCCTAGGTCTTTATGTCCGCAGTGGACCCCTACTAGTTTTCCCTCAGTCGCTAGAGATTTCAAGCATTCCCTCCTTCTGGTTTTGGGTAACTTTCTTGTCAAAAATCCCAGTACTGGGTTGCCCTTAACCCCCTCGATTCTCCAGGAGAATCCGGGTCTACAATAATGACCTGTGACAACAGGCTTTATTGTACCCACCTGTTCCTCAGTGGTCGCTTTTCCAGGGATGCCCTGACCAGCCCCCACTGCTAACATGGGAAACTTGTCATCTCTTCCGGCCGACTCCCCCCTCAAGTGCCTCTTAAATAATCTCTCTACACTCTCCCTCACTCCCGATATTAAGCCTAAGGGTCTAATCCACCTCAGTACCCAAAATTGGCCTACCTATCCCTTAGATAACCAAAGTAAGGGGCCCCCCACATGGGTCCCTAAATCCCGACATTATTCGGGATCTCTATAACTTCTGCCAGCGTTCAGAAAACTGGGCAGAGATGCCCTATGTCCAATCTTTCTCCCTTCTCCGAGAACATCCCCGCCTCTGTCTCTCTTGTAAACCCTCTTACCTCCTCTTGGCTAAAATCCCCTCCTCTCCAGCCACCTCGCCCAACTCTGACTTTGACCCTGTGGATGACCCCCCTCCATATCGACAACCCCCACTCAACCTCAGCCACTCCAAGCCTCACCTACCCCCGCTGTTCCTAGCCTCTATCCACCCCTCCCCCCTTGTAGTCCTCCCATAACCCCATAACCCGCTCTAAAACTAATCCTGCCACTCTCGCACCTCTCCGTGAAGTGGCGGGCCCTGAAGGCATTGTCCCCGTATACACGTCCCGTTTTCCATCTCAGACCTATCCCAAATAGAGAAAAAACTGGGGTCTTACACAACTAACCCAGCCACCTACACCAAGGAATTCCAATACTTTCTCCAGACTTACAGCCTCACCTTTCATGACATTTACACGGTCCTCTCCAACACTCTTTTCCCTGAAGAAAGCAGCAGGGTCTGGGAACAGGCAAGAACGTATGCAGATGAGGTCCACCAGATCTCCCAGACACATCCCCTTGGGGCAGTCGCAGTCCCAGACCAAGTCCCTGAGTGGGATTATAATTCCCCGAATGGCCTCTGGACCAGAGATCAATTTTCCACCTGTCCCCTTTTCCCCGGTTAAGGAGGGCAGCGCAAAAGGCTATTAACTTTGAAAAGCTGCAGGAAATAATCCAGGAAAAGAATGTAGACCCTTCCTCCTTCCTCAATCGCCTCACAAAAGCCCTCCAACAGTTTACTAATTTGGACCTTGAATCTCTGGGTGGGCGACAACTCCTTATGACTTACTTTTTCTCTCAAAGTTACCCTGACATTAGGTCTAAATTAAAAAGTCTAGATCAAGGGCCCCTTACACCCCAAAATGAGGTTTTGGCTCCCACCTTTAAGGTGTACCACAACCCGAGACCAAAAGGCTAAGCGACAAAAATATCAAATGCTAGCTCAGGCTCTCCGTGGGACAGACACAGGCCCCTGAAACAGTAAAGGAGGCGTCCAAACCAAATGTGACCCACCAGGGCCCTGTTTCAAGTATGGCAAGGAGGGACATTGGGCATGAGTCTGCCCTAACCCCAAACCTCCATCAAGACCTTGCCCCAAATGCAACCTTTCGGGACATTGGGTGGTGCACTGCTCCGGCCCCCAGAGAGGAGCAGGGTCAGCCCCCAACTCCACCCTGGACCTACTGGGCATGGCTGCCTTGGAATGACGGGGCCCTGGGTTCCCCCACCCAACACATATCTCAAATGCTTGGAAGCCTAGGGTCAAAATTACAGTTGATGGATGTCTCATCCTCTTCCTGCTAGACACTGGAGCCACTCTTTCTGTCCTGCGGGAGTTCTGGGGGCCAACCTCACCATCTCAGCCCCCGGTAGTTGGGGTAGGGGGCCAAACCATTATCCCACACATAACCCCTATGCTAACATGCATATTCGCTAATATCCCATTTACCCACTCCTTCTTGGTCATGCCTCAGTGCCCCGTACCCCTTATGGGAAGGGACATCTTGGCTAAATTTCAGGCATCCATTACTTTTAACCCCAGCGCTGCCCTCACTAACCCATCCCCAACAACTTCCTTACTCCTCCTTTTAGCCTCTACCCCCTCAACCCCCTCCCCACAACCCGCCTCACTCCCTCCCCCACTCGCCTCGACGGTCAACCCGTTGATTTGGGACATAAACACCCCTTCATTAGCCCAATGCCCGCCTGTTCACATCCAGTTAAAAAACCCATCCACCCACCCTAGTCGGCCACAATATCCCCTCCCCAGGGCCAGTCTGCTAGGTCTACAACCTGTCATAAAAACCCTGCTACAGAGCCGGGCTCTGTGGCTCAGCCTGTAATCCCGCGCCTTTGGGAGGCTGGGGTGAGTGGATTGCCTGAGCCCGCGGGTTCGAGACCCGTCTGGGCAGCGAGACCTCATCTCTACAATAAATCAAAAAATCAGCCGGGCGTGGTAGCGCATGCCTGTAGTTCCAGCTACTTGGAAGGCTGAGGCGGAAGGATCGCCGGAGCCCAGCAGGCGAGGCTGCGGTGGCCGGGAGCGGCCACTGCACTCCAGTCTGGGCGACAGAGTGAGACTCCAACTCAAAAAAAAAAAAAAAAACCCTGCTACAGAAGGGGTATTTGAGACCCACTAACTCGCCTTACAATACTCCCATTCTGGCTATCATAAAACCCGACGGAACCTACCAGCTCGTCCAAGACCTCCGACAAATAAACGCAGCCGTTCTCCCCATCCACCCGCTAGTCCCCAACCCCTATATCATCCTGTCCACCATTCCTCCAACGGCAACTTATTTTTCAGTCATAGACCTCAAAGATGCATTCTTCACCATTCCCTTGGCAGCTGACTCCCAAGACATTTTTGCCTTTACCTGGACCAACCCCATTTCCCACCACTCCCAACAACTCACATGGACAGTCCTCCCACAGGGATTTCGAGATAGTCCTCACCTCTTCAGTCAGGCACTGGCAGCAGACCTCACACTCCTATCACTCTCAAAATCCACTCTATTTCAATATGTAGATGATCTCCTCTTATGCAGCCCCTCTCTGACAGACTCTCACAATGACACAGCTCTACTCCTTAACTTTCTAGCAGAAGAGGGATAGCGAGCCTCCCCCCAAAAGGCTCAATTGTCCAAAACACAGGTCACCTACCTTGGGGTCGCCATCTCACACCACAAAAGGCCATAACAACCAACCGTAAAGCCGTTATTCAATCCCTCCAAACACCAAAGACAAAGGAGGAAATTCAGTCATTTTGGGGATTAGTGGGCTACTTCCAAGCCTGGATCCCCAATTTCGCCCTTTTCGCCAAACCACTCTACAACCTCGCTAAAGGTGACCCAAAGGAACACTTACTCTCCCTCTCAGCCATTAAACAGCCTTTTACTGCCCTCCAACAGGCTCTCCTCCAAGCCCCTGCCCTATGACTACCCGATATCCTCCGGCCCTTCACCCTATATGTCCACGAAAATAAGGGTGCAGCCTTAGGAGTCCTAGGTCAATTTAGCGGACAAACATTTGCCCCCGTAGCCTGTCTTTCAAAACAACTCGACCACACAGGCCAGGGATGGGCCCCATGCCTGCGGGCTCTATCAGCCACCCACTTACTGGTGTGCGAGTCAAAAAAACTCACATTTGGAGCAGCTATCACTGTAACTTCCCCCCATCATCTACATCACCTCCTAGGATATAAGGGCCTCAAAACACTCCCTCCCGGCCGGGTTCTTTCCCTTCTAGTCTTCTTTATCCAAGATCCTTCCATCTCCTTCCAAGCCTGCGTGCCTCCTCACCCGGCCTCACTACTTTCTTCCTCTCCCACTGACATGCCAATCCATAACTGTGTTGAGGCTCTTGAGTCCCTACTTCCCTGCCCCATACATATTCAGGACGGACCCTTATCTAAGCCCTCTTACATATGGTTCACAGACGGAAGTTCGTACATACATGAGGGGTCCCGAGTAGCAGGATATGCTGTCACCTCAGCCACTGATGTCATCGAAGCTAACCCTTTCCCACCCACACCACCAACGAGCAGGCAGAACTCACAGTGGTTATTCGAGCCTTCCAGCTGGTGACAGGACACTCTCTGTCGCTTTACACCGACTCCAAGTATGTCTTCCACATCCTGGTCTCACACTCAGCTATCTGGCAGGAACGGGGACCACTAACCACCAAGGGATCAGCCATCATAAATGCTCAGCTCATTTCCGACCTCCTTCAAGCCTCCCTACTCCCAAAGCCATTGGCATCTCCCACGGTAAAGCCCACCAAGTCGATTCATCTTTCATCACCCAAGGAAGCACACGAGCCGCCAGAGCAGCCCACCACACGGCCCTAAAACCTCTTCCTGCCATACTCATTAATGCCTCCTCCTCGTCAGCAAATGAGGCCCCACAACTCTCCAATATCATACCCTATTTACACTAAATTTTCTACCCTAACCCAGCAGCCCTCACCTCTTTCCTTAAAACCTTCTTTCACCTCACCTCAGAACATAAAAAAACTCATACACAATCTCTCCTCCCAATGTTCCACCTGCCTCCGAATAAACCCCAACACACCCTTGAAACCCGGAACATTCCCACCCACCAGGCTAGGGGAGAGCTCCCCGGTCAGACTGGCAAATAGACTTCACTGTTATGCCCCCCCTCCATAACACCAAATACCCTCTAGTCTTCGTCGACACCTTTTCCGGGTGGGTCGAAGCTTTCCCCACCTCCAATAAGCGGGCTGCTATGGTAGGATCCATTTTAGCCAACCATATTATCCCTCGGTTCGGAGTCCCCTCCTCTCCCCAATCAGATAATGGACCTGAATTTACCTCACAAGTCATCCAGTCTCTAATGACAGCTCTTAACATCAAATGGCACTTTCACATTCCTTATCACCCACAATCATCAGGAAAGGTTGAATGGACTAACCGCATACTAAAAAATACTCTTACTAAACTCTCTCTCGAACGCCACAAAGACTGGGTGTCCCTCCTTCCCCTAGCCCTCTTCCACATTCACGTCCTCCCAAAGAAACCCAGTCAACTCTCACCTTTCGAGGTCCTACACGGACGGCCTGCCCTCCCTCCTGGTACCTCAACCTCTCCGCCTCCCATCCCTCTTCATGTAATCTACCCTCTCCTGTCCTTCATCCGATCCAACATCTGGCAGTATCAAGACCTCCTTCTGCCCACCCCCACAGGCACACCAAGTTCACAGCCTCTCACCCCGGGACAATGGGCCTACCTCTCAGACGCAGAAGCCAAAGCTCGCTTACAACCCAAATGGACCAGACCCTTCCAAATAATTCTCTCCACTCCCATGGCAGCCAAGCTGCTCATAGACAAAGGACAGCTCACCCCCTGGATCCACATTTCCCGCCTCAAGCCGACTAAAACATCTCCTCTTCTCCTTCCCTCCACAGAAACGCCTACCCTTTCTTGTTCCACAGTGCCGGGTCATCCTCTCAAACTTCGAATATCCCGCGTCAGTTGCTCTCCCTCTCTGCCCTCCATCCAGGAAAACTCCACATAACCAAATTTCCATATGATAGTCCTCAATCTGGGCATTCCTTTAATAATAATCACGCCCTTTTTCCTACTACTCCTATTTGTCCTCCTTTCTCGTTGCTGCCCATAAACGCCCACCTTCTTATCTCAATGGCTCAACTTTCACTCCTAATCCACACAAACATATTACCCCTAATCCTCCTTACTTCCCTCCTCCCTTCCGCTCTCAAGGCAAGCCACCCCTCACTGTCTGGCCTCCATTACCACTTCACCATCCGTGAACTCTATACTTTTAATGGTATTTCCCAGGTAAAAACTGAGATATACAATCGTGCCTCATGGACAACTGCACATCCATTTCTCTTTCTCTGGAAAAAGTACACACACTCGATGACCCAGGTATCACACTTGATGCATATGTCTGCTTAGTAGATGACCAAACCAACCCGAACTGCAAAAAATGGGCAGATCTCTATAGGGGTTGCCCCTACTGGTCATGTAAAATCCATTTCTCCAACCCTGACCTGGCCAGACACACCAACACTCCCTCCTATTTAATCCCTATATAAACTCCCAAAACGAGCCATGGACGCTGGTAACCCGCTATTCTTAGAATATGGTGGACTGGGGTCCAGCACCTGGCGCGGCCAAGGTGCCCGCGTTTCCCACTATGTCTTTAAAATTCCAGATCCCCACAATCCTTTTTGGAATGCTCTCAGATACGTTGGGGTCTACCCCGCTGACAACTACCACACAGCCGCCAGCCTCTTGTTCGTTTCACGCTCCACCTTCACTCCTTCCGTTAAAGTTTCTATCGTGCAGCACGTAAAAAATCAGGAACAACTCGAAGAGGCCATTCAGCCCTTACCCCCTTCCTCAGAAGGCCACCTCTCTTCACCTCTCAACACCTTCCCTCTTGGCTCACCATCCTAAAACACACTCTACGTTTCCTAAACCAAACATTCCCTGACCTCCCTTCTTCACAATGCTTCCTCTGTGCCTCTTTACAGCAACCCTTACTAGCGGCCGTTCCCCTTCCAGCTTTTCCCAACTACACTCTCAACACGTCCGCCCACAGGGAAATTATAGTCAAATCTCATGTACCCCTCTGGGAAATCGCCTCTAATTCCTCCTACCTCTGTATCAACTCACCACGTGCCCCCTATAACAACATCCTTTGTTCGGCCTACACAAACCTCACAGAGGCTCACTTCCTGCCACCCGGCCTATTTTTGTGGTGCCATGGCACCCTCTTCTCCTGAGCTTCAAACCTAACTCATCCCTGCATAATTGTCACATTGGTCCCTCAGCTCTCTTTATACTCCATGACCGACCTCCAGACACTTTTAACCCCCAGGCATTCACACAAAAGGGCCGTCTTCCTCCCGGTTATGGTTGGATTGTCCCTCGCATCCGCTTTCACCTCCCTCGGCCTGGCGGGAGGAGCTCTCGGCTACTCACTATGGGCAGTAGAAGACCTACAAAACAAAATCCAAATGGCGCTAGACACCACCTCAGAATCCATGGGGTCACTACAAAGACAAATAACTAGCTTAGCACAGGTAACCCTCAAAACGCAGAGCCCTAGACCTCTTAGCAACCGAAAAAGGAGGCACCTGCCTCTTCCTCCAGGAAGCATGCTGCTAGTATGTCAATGAATCAGGGCTCATTGAACAAAATATCAACAAACTCAATGACCTCTCCTCACAGCTTCAACGAACAAAGCCCACTCGAATTACCAGTTGGTTTCCAAACTCCCTCCTCACGTGGCTTCTTCCTATCGCTACTCCAGTCGTTCTCCTTCTCGACTTGTGCTCCTTTCTCCCTTGCATTATAAAATTTCTTCAATCTCAACTCCAAAAAATTTCAAATCAAACCATTAACCAGTTTCTTTTACAGAGTTACAACCTCCTACCCACCGAGGACCCAGGCCTCAACAACTCAAGCCTTACTGCCTCCTAAACCTTCTCGCCCCATTTTTCATTACACATATGGCTTTCAGGCCTTATTACCTCCAACTCAGGTTTTCAGCGTTCCTTGACCATCTTCTTCGTGACAAACGGCTCCTCCCTTTCCCGTGTCCACTCGACGACTGGCCAGACCAACTTCCATTCTTCTACTTCCAGGGCACCTTCCAAGACTTCCACCCCAGCGAATTTTTTCTTTCGGCGCCTTCTTATGGGGCCTCATGTGGCTGGTCCTTTCACCCACCCCACCCAACAATGCCCTCCGCCAGCAGGAAGTAGCCAGACTGATCAACTCCGCCCCTTCATCCCTTAACCAAAGAGGTGGGAATGAAAGGCCCCAGCCAGCCACGAGGAACCCGCCCCCTCCAAAGGCTAAGCCTAGGCGTGGCCCCCACCTAAAATGGCGCACCCGCCTAAGAAGGCACCCAGACAAACTAACATGGAGGCTCAGACAAGGCTTTCTGGGTTCTTCTTCCACAACAAAGCCCACCGTTCCCACGCCCACGAAAGCCCCCACCAATCCCAAAAATGCCTCACCTGCTGACCAGTAGGTAACTGACAGGTCGCTTTAAATTTCTATAAAACCTGCCATGCCCCTGCCTCCATGCTGCAATCTGATTCTCAGGTTCTGTAGCCACTGCGCTCATCCCATTAAATCTCTTGGCCTTAAAGGGTGTTGAGTCTCACCACGCACCACCGTCTTTCAGCTTAGAACAGCACCAGGCTCAGGGCAGCCCTCAGTAAATGCCAGCAACAATGTTGTTTCTAAAACTAGTGCCCTGGGTTTCCCCAGGGCTCCCCTAGCCCCAGGAGATACAGGGTTTGGGAGAACGAAGTTGCAGCTGCCACAGCTGCACGTCCCCAATCCCTTGGGAGTGCAGAGCGGGGCAGAACATTCTGGAATGTGCTTCCTAAAGTAAGCCACACTAAGGGTCCCTCAGGTCACCGGTCACCTGCAGGTGAGCATCCCCAGGCAGATGGTGGTGACAGGTTGGCAGAGCAACAGCCACTCAGAAGGGCCGTGGGCCAGGTGTTCACCCTTTAGCCTCAAATGAGCAGGGAGGCAGAGGGAATGACCAGAGAAAGTCTGGGATGGAGCCACACTCGGGAGCTCCAGGTGGTGGCTCCTTGCTCCCCGATGTGCAAGAACCTCAGAAGTTTGACAACAGGCACGGCATCCCTGTGTCCAGCCACATGCCCTGATGGGGTCTTCTGAGATCCCACAGAGCTGAGCTGGAGCCTGGTCACACCCAGCCCTGACCTCCTCGAGGTCCATCAGTGGTGGTCGGGAGCCAGTAGGACCCGGTCAGTGTTTCTCCCTGGACCCTGGGGGCTCCAGAGACAAGAATATATGTCCCCAGTCAATTCCCAATACTTCAAGAGACCTAACTCGTTTGTGGAGGATAAGACCACAATAGGTCTTTTTGCTTTTGGTGGGAATTCCCTCAAGCTAAGGGTCACACCAGAGATGGGAGCAGTTCACACTGGTCAGATTGTGTATCGATGACTGGCTCTATAGTTGATGCCAAACCTGTCAATGCCATCTTACAAAAAGTGGGGGTGCATATTCACACCAAGCCCTGAGCCTAACTTTTTAAGAATACTATTTGACTAAATCCTCACAACAACCTATGAGACAGTCACTGTTACTATTATTGCCATTTTATAGATCTGATCACTGCAGAGTCACCGGGAAACTGTGGTGGCAGGAGCAGAGCTCAGGTCTGTCCTCCTGCCAGTGGAACTCTCCTGTCTTCTGGTATGACGCAAGCCTCCTTTTCGCCGGCTGGTGCCGGAGTCTCCTGGCTCATTCCTGACTTCCATCAGGTACCCTCCCCCCAGCCTGCCTCACTCATCCTGCCCAATGAAATGAAAGACATTTATTAAGGATCAACCGCTATGACAAGAAGGGTAAGGGAGCAGGACTGGGCAATTGCAAAACGGAGGTACCTCGGCCAGCCAAGAAGATGCAGCCCATCCGAGCATCCCAAACCCATGCAAGCGCTGGGCCTTTATCCCCCACGATCTGCAGGAGGCCATGGATCAGGCAGAGCCGGCCCTGCAGAAGCTGACAGCTGGAGGACGTCTGCCAACTGCACCTCTGCAGCTGGGTGTGTGAAAGGCTGGGCATGGGTGGTCACCTCCACGCTGACCACCCATGCCCCATGCCCAGGCCAAGCCTGCAGTGGCTTCTCATGAGACCGAGCCGGCAGAGCCTCCCACAGCTCACAGGCCATGCACCCAGCCTCTTGCTCTCTGTTGACCAGCCTGTCCCTGCCCTGTCCTCCCAGAACCCTCCACTGCCCTGAGTGCACTCCTCTACCAGCCCCTTCCTCACCATGCCCAGGCTCCTCCTCGTCAGTCTCCTCTGCCCTGGGCTGACTCCTCCCCACTGGAAGCCTCCTCCTGGGGGAACTTTGCCTGACTGCCTGCCTTGCATAGGTTATGCAGGCAACCTCTCTGCCTCTAGCCCCTCTGTGACCACCTGCCTTTCTCCCTCACCCCGAGTGGGACCAAGTCTGACCCACCCATCTGGCCCCTGTGCTGGCTTCAGCCCTGAGCAGGAGGGGTTCACCAGGGTTGGGGAGAGATAACTAGAGTAAACAAGGAGCCAGATGCAAAAGCCCCGGAGAGCTGGAGACCTTGGGAGATGAGGAAGTTGGTCAGCAGTGAACAGCAGGTGCTGATGGGACCGTGGCCCCACCTCAAGGGGACAGCAGGTGCCCAACCCCAACCAAGTCCTCCTGAGTGAGAGTGTGGGCACAGTATGGCCAGATGCCCCATTTTTCAAGAGAATTGAGAAATCTAGGTCTCATGTCAAAGACCTTGATTTTTTGTTAAAGTTGGCACCTACTTTCAAACCATTGGAAAACCCTCAGGTTGTGTGACCCAAAACAAGCACATTGGCTGACTCCATGAGGCCCGACCCGCCTGCAACCTCTGGAGCAGGTGGATGATTGGGCGACTTCTGCTGTGACTCAAAAACCCAGCACATGCTGAGAGCCCAGTGTAGGCTTAAGCCCCACCCTCACACAGCTCACACATGGGAGACAGACACTAGCTAGGGCTTTACAATGGGTGAATGGATGGTGTGTTAGTATACAGCGTTAGAATAAACAGAGCAGGGAGCAGAGGGGCTGCAGTTTAAACAGAGCGGACCTAACTGAGAGGTGACATTGGAGTGGGCACTTGAAACAAGGGGCAAGCCAGCCATACATGCTTGGGGACCAGTCTTCTGAGGGGCAGGTACAGGTCACGTGCCTGTGAGGACTTCGGGCATCATTCTCACTGAGGTGAGAGTCAGTGGAGATTTTGCATGGAAGGAAATCTGCTTTGCTTATTTTTAATGGGAACACTTGGCTGCATTTGTGAGGATGGCTGGGTGGGGAAGCCGGGACAGAGGAGCCCAGGAAGGAGAGGAGGCTGGTCCTCCGGGGGGTAGCAGTGGATTGGGGAGGAATGGTCAGATTTGGGACGTGTTTTGAAGGTGGAGCCTATGGGATGTGCTGACAGAGGACCTGGGATGAGAGAGAGGAGGCCAAGGTTCTGGCCTGAGCACTGGACACTTGTAGAGATGGGGTGGCCTCATGGAGAGAGGGCTTTGGACCTATCCAAGTGCACTGTGAGTCAGGCGCGGCTGAGGCCTTCTCTGGAGCTGTCCCGCAGGCAGTGGGTGCAGAAGCTGGGGCCATGGTAGGGAGAGGCCCAGACTGAACCTTCTTCTGGCAGAGTGAATGAGTTCTGGTTGCAAGGAACTCACATTCAAACAGCAGAAGGTTGGTCAATCCTCAGGGAGCTCACTCAGAAGGCAGACTCAGGCCTGGCCACTATTGGCGTCTACATGGAGCAAAAAGTCCAGGAAAGGGCTCAAGTGGAAATGGGATGCAACTGAAGATACCAAGGAAGAGAGCTGACTGGGCTTGAGGGGGTCTCACCAGTCTCACCTAATTGGATCAACCGGTTGCAAACCACCCTGCCCCTGCCCCTAATCAAGGCATTCTAGTCAGTGTTAGTGACAGGTGTAGACGACAGCACCCAGGTTGCCATGACAACAGAAAGGATGCATGGCCTGGTGGCCCCTTGGGTCAGTAGCATTCCTCCTCATCCCCCCTACTCCTCCCCACCAAGGGGCGTCAGAGTGTGGAAGGGTGGGGGATACAGGTCTTCGGATCAAGCTGGCCTGGACAACTGGTTAATGAGTCACCCTGGGCATCCCTAGGATGCAGTAACTGAAGCTGTGAGGAGGTGACTGCTGCAGGCTGAGCTGGTGATGTGGTGAGTGGGACTCTTTTCAGTGGTCATGATGCGTGGTTTGGCACAATAACCTGCCTTCAGGGTCCTGAACCCAGGCTCACTGAGTGGCCCCCTAGCTGAACAACCCCTGGAAAGATCATTTACCCATCCTGGCCAGATCGCCTGGGAAAGGTTGGGGCAGGCTCACTGGGATGGCTCCCCTCCCCTCCACATCTCTCTTAAAGCACGGTCTGAGAGCGGGGCCTCTGGACCCCCACCCCCCCACGCCCACTACACCAGTTCCTCCAGTCTCCTCCTCTTTGGCCTCCTCTCCTCTCTTGCCCCACCCTTCACTGCAGCCTGTTGCACAACCTGTCCCCAATGTCACTGTCTCCTCATTTCTGGGGACAACTCTTTCCACCTGCCTTTCACTCTGTAATATGTGGCCTTAGGGCACTTCCAGCCAGGGAGTAGGGAAAGGAAAGCTGGTTTGCAGGAAGAAAGCAGAGTCCCGCCCTCTCTGCCTGGCTCTCCCTCACTTATCTTGTTCTCCCCCTTCCTTTGTCCTTCTCCTGCCCTGCCCTCCCTGGCTCTTCCCCTTCCCTGCTGCCTCCCTACTCCAGCCCTGACAGATGGAGCCTGCAGCTGGAGCCTCCCCATCTCCCCACAGTGGCTGCCCCCGATGAGGTCAGGGCAAGCCCTGCAGCTGGCAGCCCGGTCCAGCTGGGGTCGGAATGTCCCCACTGCTCCTCCAAGCCTGGAGCTGCAGAGAAGGTCTGCCACCGATCTAAGCAGTCGCTGATCAAAGGAAGGGAAGGGCAGTGCTAGGACATTTCACCCAGGGTCTTGCTTTGTTTCGTCCCCACCATAACATATCCATGAGGGGCGCGATATGCCCATTTAAGAGATGAGCACAACTGCCCACAGAGATGCTGGACCGCCTTTGTGACAGTCAAAGTCATGCAGCTAAAGAGTGAGGGAGCCAGGCTCGGAGTCCAGGTGCATGCGGAAATAGGTGGTATCCTCTTGGCCCCTTGTGGGGTTTCCCGGGTCTTATTCCTGTTCCTCCATCTCTCTGTCTGCCAGCTAACAAGACCAAGGTTGTGCTCTCAATTAAGTACGGGAACCATGGAGTTTGAGTCAGCTCTGGACATAGCATTTGTGATTTGCCTTTTTGCAGATCCCAGTCCTTTCTTTCCCTCGCCCCACTCTTATCATGGGGCACTGCACTGACCAGGCTGCTCCTTGGACTTTCTGCAAGTTCATCTGATGAGAGGCACTGATGGAGGCTAGCAGGCAGGAGGAGGAAAACGGCTAGGGTATTTCTCCCCTCTTCCTGCTTTGGGCAGCATCTCTGGCAGTGATGTGGTTCCTCTGCAGCTCTGGCGTCCGCTAAACTGAGCCCCTTTCCTCAGCCCCAGCTCCTACAAGGAAGCCTCCCCATAGGTCCAGATCCCACAGCTGTCCTGGTTTCTGGGCTTTGGTGTCATGACCTTCTCCCTTTGGAATGGAAGGAGTTGTCACAGGCTTGCTTCATTCACCAGCCACTCTTTGGTAACCAGGTCCCTGTACCAAATTCCTTCTGTTACAAGACCTAGGGCAGTTTCTGTTTGGGAGAAGAGATCCTAGTGACACAGTTCTAGGCCGTTCCCCTGCTGAGGAAATCAGGACCCAGCCATGACCACCGAGGAGGCAGGGCCAGGAGTGAAAGTTGTGTCAGATCTACCACGTCACTGTGAGGTGGCCACCAGCCTGCTCTGGGATATGACATCCTCTCATGGAGGGACATACCCTTGATGCTGTCTTCGTGGGCTCTGGTCAGGGTAAAGTGAGGCAAAGAGCTAGGTCGTGCTCAGGCTGGCACAAAGCACCCTCAGCTGCCCAAGCCCACACACTATCATCCTCATTGTTCTCCGCCCCGGCCGCCTGGCACAAAGGTGGACCACTGCAGGACGCAGCGGTGACCACCACAGGACACAGAGGTGACCATTGCAGGGCCTGCACACCTCTTCAGCCTTGTTCTGGGCTGCTGTAATGACCCAGGGCTGATCCAGACAGATTCCAGAGGGAATTCAGCGAGGCTCTGACTGTCCTTGGTGAGGGGACAGCTAGCAGACAGGAGTAAATTCTTAAGAGATCTCTGCAAGGCAGCAGAGTCTACATAGGGCCCTGAAGAACTTGCTCGTTTGTCCTCTCGAGATGGCAGCCATCCTGCCCTGGGCTCTTGCCTCCTGACAGTGCATCAGAAGAAAGCAGACTGTCAAGGAACCGAGGTCTTGAGGCAGCAGAGGGGATGCACAGGGACCCTGAGAAGCAGCTTCGCTATCACAGGAGGCTGGGCTGAGCATGTATAGGGACAGTGGTTGCCATGTTCCCCCACACCGTCCTGAACAGCTCTGACATTCCGGTGTGGAACAATGTCCCTGAGGGAGAGGCGCACATGAAAACCAATGGTAAGTGGAAGCAAGATGCCCTTTATCATGAGGACGCTGGCAACCCTAGCTAATTTTGGTCCAGAGAACTTTTCTCTTGCGGAGAGACAAACGGGGGGGCTTGCCCAGGGGCCAACTCTCTGCAGCTGCCCTTCCTTGGTGACTGGCCCCACCCTCTCTTGGCACATGACCCTCACTGGGACAATCACATCGCCACAGTGCCTGCATCTGGGAGTGAGCACATCGCCCAAACCAGCCTAACCCCACCCCTTCCCTGGGGTACTCACTCTGAAGCCCGCCCTTCAGAGGCGAGGCGAGGCAGTCCAGTCCCCAGTCTGTCATGCATTCGTTTTCTTAATGATGCAAACACTTCCCAGGGCTCCCTTCTCCAGCCCCACGCCCGCACTTGGAACCAATCCATCATCACCTACAGTATGAAAATCCAATATTACTTACAGCACTTCCAGAACAAAAGGGATGCTGTGACTGGGAAGAGGCCAAAATGAGAAAAAAGAAGAGTAAGCAAATAGCTTTGTAGTTTTACTTTCACTAGGAAACCACCAATGTATGTCAGTTGTTCAGAGACCATGGCTCAGCTGGAAAAACTTTATTTATGGAAGTTATGGTCCTTTGGACACAGAAACACAAAAATTGTAATGTCACAAGCACACAGAATCACAAGCAACAGAAACTGAAATCACAGTGAGAACAGAACACATTGGAAGGATCTAGGATCACTGGACAAGCAGGCCCCAGGCAGGACAGGAACCACGTAAGTGTGGACACTGAGGCAACAGGAACTGGTGGACAGTCTCTTCAGTGTCCTCTCCTGGGAAGCATCCTCTCCATTGACTTCTGCATGCATCAGTCTGGAAAACAGAAACCACTCTAGGTCTTTCTAAACTAACAGAGCACCAAGAAGCCAAACGACCCAGAGATAGGCCAGCAGGAGGCTGCCACTACTCCTAACTGGAGAGGTCACCAGAGGAGGGGCTGCTGCTGGTCCAGGCACTGGGGCTGCCCAGCAGAGCTGACAGGACAAGTAGCACCTGACAGGAGCTATCAGCTCTAGGCTGGGGCTCCAAGAAGATGTCACAGTATGAGGGATAATCTGATTTTTCTCCTCCTCCTCTCTAGTCTTCTACTTGTTCCTCCCATAGGCTGAAGTGACCTGGAAGCCAGAAAGCGAGAAAGCCTGGGCGGTGGGGATGGTCCCTCCAGGAAGAAGAAGACCCAGCACACTGTGTTCCTTAATCCTCAGGGCAAGGAAAAGAGGGAGTCTGGCTGGCCCAGCTGGAATCTTGTAACCATCCCCTGGACAGAGGGGCACGTGGCTGACTGGCAGACCCACCAAGGCCGATACACAGGGGGAGGGTGTTCCCCGAAAGGGAAATCAAATACAGTTACTGAAACAGAAGACAGCAATGCCAAGCAGGCAAAACCACAGGCATTCCCTAATCCACAAGGAAAGTCACCATGAAGCATCCCACCCATGAGTGAAAATATTGTCTGTGTGCACTCCTTTCTCAAAACAGCAAGGGGCTCCCTGGCGTCCTTTTCTCCCTCGAGCCCACCCTGAATACCTAGAGCCCTGAAGTTCCTTCACCAGACAATATTTGAGGAAGTTTGGAGGAAGACCCCAGAGCAAACTTCCTGGTTTGAACTGCTTCACTGTGTGGCCCTGGACAAGAAACAGCAGCCCCTGCACTTCTGTTTCCTCCTCTATGAAATGAGGATAAAGATTGTTTTTTACCTTTCCTTCCAGAATCCAGTGTGTGTGTGGAGGAGGGGCAATAGTAATTTCACAGGGAGAGACCTGACCAGTGCAGCCAGGTGGTCAAGGCCAATGTCACCAGAGATGCGTCACACGGACAGAGGTCGCCCTTGATAGGACGTGATGAGCACACTTACCTCTGTGCTTTTCCTCCCAAAGCCACAATCCCAATCTCATCGCAAGAAAGTCATCAGATAAACCCCAACATAGGGCATCTACAGTAGAACTGACCAGACTTCCTCAACACTGGCAAGGTCATCAAAAATAAGGTAAGTCTGAGACACGGTCACAGCCCAGAGAAGCCTAAGGAGACATGATGACTAAATGCAATGTGGGGTCCTGGATGGGGTCCCGGGACAGAAAAGGGACATTAGGTAAAACTGAGGAAGTCAGAGCTGAGGATGGACTTGAGTCGATCATGATGCATCCATGTTGCTTCATTCACTATGGCAGGAGTGCCTTACGGACGTAAGAGGTTGACCACAGGGAAAACGGTGGGGGCATTCGGAACGCTCCCTGCTACCCTGCCACCTTTCCATAGCTCTAGAGCTATTCTCAAATAAACAGGTATTTTTAAAAAATATATGCAATATGGATTTTGTATTTTAGGATACAAAACAGGATTGCTGTGGGTATGAGAGTTGCCGGGCGTGGCCCATTTGTGCCTGCAGCTGAAACATGTTTTTGACAAGGCAGTACTGTTGCCATCCCGGCCCTGCCATGTGGACTAAGGCATATGGTCCCTGCAATTTTCTGCAGGGCCTGTTCTTTCCGGCAAGCCGGACCCCCTTAAGTATAACAGGCACTGGTGTGGCCTCCCCTCCCCAACCCTGGCCCAAACTCCTGTCCCTCCTGGAAGGCCCCAGAACATCTTCACTCTGGGCCACGGGGCTGTTGTCCCTGCCCAGTCTTTAGCCTGTGAGATCTGGTTCTCTGGGGAGGCCTCCTCCACCACCCACCCACCCCTCAACTGGAGAATCATCCTCTGCGGCCTGACTGGCCGCTGGATGCCCCAGTACCCCTATGTCCTGCCTGAGCCCACCGCTCCTCAGCCCTAGTCTAGGTTCCTGGGCCCTGCTTCCTTTCTTGTTCCTCCCAGCAGGCCCATCCGAGCAAGGAAGCCTGTAAGTTACTCTCTGGTTCACTCAGAGGGCCAAAGCTCTTTGCTGGAGCAACTGCCACCGTCTCTTTCCTTCCCTCTTCCTTCATAGCTGGACAATAGCACCGCTAACCTCTCAGTCTTGTAAGTCATCAATTTCAGGGTCTGGAGAAAGGATCTGTCCTTAGAATCAGCCCTGCTCCCACTGTCTCCCCATGAGGCCATTCACTTGCCTCTAATACGGAGGCCAGGTCTGAAACTGACACGGCCCTGCCCAGCTTCCCTTCACAGAGTTTCGATTTCCCTAACTTCATAAATCTCCCTGGCATCATGCTGACTCTGGGCACAGGCCACACTTGCCTTCCCTCCAGCGATGGCCATCTCACCTCAGGATTCACACCCACTGTCTACTGTGGCTCCATCCCTCATCTGGGATACCCCTTACCCCTCCTTCTCATAGTCATCTGAATGTCCATCAACACTCAAGGTCCCTAAGGGAGTTGTCCCCCAGTGGGTCTCCCTGAATCCAGGACTTCAAAGTTAGGGCCTCCTGGGTCCTGACCAGGATTGGGAATCACCCTGGTCACTGTGGCATTGCCCCCTCTTCCCTGTGCAATAGCCTTGGACCCCTGTTGCTTTCCGCCAAGGAGAACACTAGCAAGCCCCAACTGATGTCAACTGGGCCAGGGTTCTCAGTAGATTACTCCTCCAGGAGCCATGTGAGGTAGGTACTAATGGTATCCCCTTTCTTAGAGATGAGGAGACAGGAACAGAGAGGCTAACTGATTGCCCAAGGTAAATATGATTTACCCACAGTCCATATGTGTCAGAGCCAAGATTTGAACACTCTGCCCTGAGATCCCAGCTTTAACTTCTTCTACACTATCCAACCGAAAGTACAAACCTGAGTCATTCAGAACATTCTGAGAGGGCATGATTCACTTGTTCTCACAGGGGACTGTGCAGAGGATGGTGACAGAAGTGACTGCCCACTCCTACCCCAACAACACAGGGGCACCACCGAGCAGCTGCTATGAGCCGGTGTGGGGTGGGGATATTCTGATCCCGCGATCTCCCCCAGGGTCAGGATGGATGGGAGGATGGGCAGAGAGACGCCCAGTCGTTGGCGGCATCTCCCGCTGAAACACTAAACCACGAGCGAGCATGATTTCTGGCTGAGAGCAACTCTGCACAGGAATTCTGCAAGCATTACATGTTCTCTTTCCTTGTTGCAATCTGTACAGTTTATCTCCTGAAACAGGGCTCATGACTAAAGAACAAGTCTCCCAGGCTGCTACTCCCAAAAAGGGAAAAAATATCATTCTGTACACAACAGAGACTGGGCTTTCGAGCCTGTGAAGGAGGATTTGAACAAGGTCCTCCCAGCAGCTCCTGTCTTCCTCTAGTTCCTCTAGTTCTTTCTCCTCTCTACCTACTTTCACCCTTCAAGACTGAGACCTGATTTTAAGCCCACCCCATTCCTGCTTGAGTTTCTGAAGTCTTCTTTCCAAAGCTCAGAGCAGTCATCTTTCACTCATATGACATTTTCTCAAGTATCCTAAAGTATCAACAACCTGATTCTGAAATATGGAAAAGCAAATAAACTAGAATAAATTTAAAAAAATTTTTTTAAGAACAAAGAGAAGTCATACTGCCTGATTTCAAGATTTATAATAAAGCACCAAGAAGTGTGCTGTGGCCAGGCGCAATGACCCAAGCCTGTAATCCCAGCACTTTGGGAGGCCGAGGCAAGAGGATCGCCTGAGCCTGAGGGTTTGAGACCAGCCTGGGCAACATGGTGAGACCTCGTCTCTGCAATAAGTGAATAAATAAATTAACCGGGCATGGTAGCGCGCACCTGTAGTTCCAACTACTTGGAAGGCTGAGGTGGAAGGATCACCAAGCCCAGCAGGTCGACTCTGGGGTGGCCGTGAGCGTGCGTGCCACTGCACTCCAGCCTGGACAATGGAGTGAGACTCCAACTCAAAAAAAAAAAGAAGTGTGGTATAGGAGAAAGAACGTACACATAGATCAATGGATTATAACAGAGTAAAAATAGGCCCACACACTCAATTGATTTCTGACAAAGGTGCAAAGGCAGTTCAGTGGAAAAGAGAGTCTTTTCAGCAAATGGGCTGGAACAATTAGGCAACCCTATGCAAGAAGGAGGGGAAGAGGGAGGAGAAGGAAGAGAAGGAGGGGAAGAAAGAGGAGAAGGTGAAGGGAGAGGATGGGGGGAGAAAATCAATGTCAATTCATATCTTAAACCATATTTTAAAAACCAGCTGAAAATGGAACACAGAACTAAACGCAAACCTAAAACAATAAAACTTTTTTTTGAGTTGGAGTCTCACTCTGTCTTCCAGGCTAGAGTGCAGTGGCATCCGCAAGGTCACCGCAGCCTCGACCTGCTGGGCTTAGGTGATCCTCCTACCTCAGACTTCCAAGTAGCTGGAACTACAGGAGTGCACCACTATGCCCGGCTTATTTTTTGATTTATTGTAGAGATGAGGTCTCACCAAGTTGCTCAGACTGCTCTTGAAACCCTGGACTCAGATAATCCTCTCGCCTCAGCCTCCCAAAGTGCTGGGATTGCAGACTTGAGCCACCACACCTGGCCCAAACCTTTTAAAAAAAAAAAATTTTGGGGTCTCACTCTGTCTCCCAAGCTGGAGTGCAGTAGCACACCATGGCCACCACAGCCTCAACCTGCTGGGTTCAGGTGATCCTTTCACCTCAGCCTTCCAAGTAGCTGAAACTATAGGCTTGCACCACCACACCCAGCTAATTTTTTAAAATTTATTGTAGAGACGAGGTTTCACTAAGTTACCCAGGCTGGTCTTGAACCCCTGGAGTCAGGCAATCCTCTCATCTCTGCCTCCCAAAGTGCTGGGATTACAGGTGTGGGCCACCACAACTGACCCAAAACTTCTAAAAAAAAACAGAGGTGGGAATCTTTGTGACCTTAATATAAGCAAAGAGTCCTTAGTCAAGAAAACACAAAAATCAATTCATTTCTTAAAAGATGAAACTGATGGATTAGAGTTGATCAAAACTAAGAAACTCTCTTTGAAAGACACAGTTAAAAGAATGAAATGTGCAAAAGTCCAACCACAGGGGCTCACACCTGTAATCCCAGCAATGTGTGAGGCTGAGGCAGGAGGATTCCTTGAGCCCAGGAGTTTGAGACCAGTGTAAGCAACATAGCAAGACCTTATCTCTGGCTTAAAAATAAACCAGGTTTGGTAGCGCACACCTGTAGTCCCAGCCATTTGAGAGACTGAGGCAAAAGGATCACCTGAGCCTAGATGGTCGAGCTGCAGTAAACCATGATTGTGCCTCTGCACTCCAGCCTGGGTGACAGGGTGAGTCTCCAACTCAAAAGAAAAAAAAAAGAAAGAAAATATGTACAAATCACATATATGATAAAGAACCTATGTCCAGAATATATAAAAACCTCCTAAAACTCAATAATAGGAAAACAACGCAATTTAACAATGGGCACAAGGTTTGAGCAGACATTTTATCAAAAGAGATATGCAGAGGGCAAATAACCCTTGAAAAGATGCTCAGGATCATTTGCCATTAAGAAAATATATTGTCTACACACATATTAGAAAGGCTAAATTAAAAAGAACACACACACAAAAATTTCACAATACCAAGTGCTCGTGAACGAGTAAACGTCTATATATTGCTAAGGGAAATGCAAAATAGGACTGCCACTTTGGAAAACAATTTGGCAGCTTCCTGTACAGCTAAACATACATCTACCATAGGACCCAGCAATTCCACTCCCAGGTGTTTACCTAAGTTAACTGAAAACATATGTCCATGTAAACACTATAGAAATGTTTTATTCATAATTGCCAAAACCTGGGACAGCCCAAATGTCCCTCAACTAGTGAATGAATTGACAAATTCTGGCACATCGTGCAATGGTATACTATTCAGCAATCAAAAGGAGTGAATCACTGATGTACACAACAGCACAGATGAATCTCCAGTTTCAAGTGAAAGAAGCCAGACTCAAAAAGTTACGTACTGTGGTGCTGCATTTATATGGCCTCCAGAAAAGACTACGGAGACAGAAATCAATTCAGTGGTTGCCAGGAGCAGGGCCGGGGGAGAGGGTGACCACAGAGGGGCCCAGGGAGTTACGGAGGTGATAGCCTTCATTGTTCCATATCTTGATGACAGAGGTGGCTATGCGGCTGTGTGCATTTGTTAAAACCCACCAAAATGTGCACTCAAAAGGGTGACTTTTGCTCCATGTAAGTGAAACCTTAACAAAAGGTAGAAAGGAAAAACAAACACACATTTCCCAGAAGCAAGCTCCCATCCCAGTGGCCAGAGCTGGGTCTGTCTCTTGGCTTCTGAAGTCATCATTGGCAAGAGGAATCAGGTATCTTGACTGGTTTAGACCCATCAGGACTTACTGGGGCTCGAAGTGAGCAGAAGGTACCTGAACCCAGCAGGTGTTTGCTAGGAAAAAAAGCCCGCAAGGAGAGGTCTCCTACTAGGAGGACACAGATTGCAAACAAACTAGTAGGCAGGGCATGTGCTGGGGGAAGAAAGCTGTGTGTTGCGAGGTGTAGGGACTGATGGGGCCATCAGGGAGGTCAGGGGCCTTCTCTGGGGAGGTGACTTGGGCCAGACCTGAATGTTGAGACAAATCCAAGCACACAAAGAGCACAGCAAAGGCCAGGAGTCAGGAGGAGGACCCACGGCCTCGGTGTAACCTAGGAGGCTAAGAAGGCCATGTGAGGACTAGGCTACAGGTGGGAGAGGTCGGGGCTTGGCTTTCGCCCAAGTGCCGGGGAAGTCACCAAAAGGCTCTGCTAGCAAAATAACACGATCTTACTTATGTTTAAGGAGAACCACAGCTACGTGGAATGTTAGGTCACACTCCCAGCAGGGGCCTCCAGAATGTTACGTCAGCCCTGCTGGGGGTGTGGGTGTCTGGCATGCGATCCAGTGCCGTGTGAAAGATGCAAAGAATTGCACACAAGTTCGGTTAGAAAATACAGCTTATTTAGAAAGTAGATTAGAGGGAGAGTGAAGAAAGAGGAGATTCACCTCCCCAAGGTAGGGAAGGGGGCCAAAGCTAGGAACCACAACGACGGCCACAGCTCAAAAAAGCACATGGCCACACTAGAGCCTAGTAAGGCAATGGCCGCTGACTGCTCAAGGTTGAATGCTTTTAAACATTCCCCTTGATGGGGGCGGCCATTAAGGTGGTTGGGTGGTGGTTTGCTCCTTGTCTTCACGAAGGGGGAGGTAAGTATAGCTACTGAGATCAGGTG
>JAPVLO010003236.1:0-24755 GCA_027257055.1 Cephalopachus bancanus
CCTGGAAAACACAAATCTTGGTTCTTAGATCCGTGGAATAACAGCTATTATACTAGAAGAGGTGAAGTAGAATCCGAATAAAATTACCTCTACTTACCAAGATATTAAGCAAAAGTAGTATCACATTCATGGAGAGGTTGCAGAGAGCAGGACTACCATTACAAACAAATAAACAAACAAACAAACAAAACCCTAACATATAGAAATGTTTTTTTTCACCACATCTCTCCACTGAACTTGTCTTTTCTATGTGAAAAAATAGGTTGATCTTGAATAGTGACTGTATCATCAAAAATTTAATCAAGGAATGTTTCCAAACCAGCTACTTTTCCAAATTATTTCACCTGTGGGGTCAAGCTAACATATTCTCTAGCACTTTGTCTGTGCTAGCACTTGGTTTGACAAATGCTATTTTATTCATATTGTTAGTAAAGACCATAAGAAGTATAATAGTTCCCTCATCTGCAGTTTCACCTTCCATGGTTTCAGTTATCCACGGTAAACTACTGTCTAAAAATATTAAATGACAATTTTCAGAAATAAACAATTCATAAATTATAAGTTGCACAACCTTCTGAGTAGCATGTGAAACATTGTGCCATATCACTTCATTCATCCTAAATGTGAATCATCCCTTGTCCAATGTAGCCATGCTGTATAGTCTACCCACATTTTGTCACTTGGTAGCTGTCTCAGTCATCAGAGCAACCGTTCCAATATCACAGTGCTTATATTCAAGTAACCTGTAGTTTACTTAATATTGTCCCCAAAGTGCAAGAGTGGTGACGGTAGCATTTGGGATATGCCAAAAAGAAGTCATATGGTGCTTCCTTTAAGCGAAAAGGTAAAAGTTCTCGACTTAATAAGAAAATTTAGAAAATGTATATGCTGGGATTGTTAAGATCTATGATAAGAAAAACTTCTGTCTGCAAAATTGTGAAGAAATTTGCTGGCCATCTGTCATACTTCAGACTGCAAAAGCTATGGCCACAATGCACGATAACTGCTTGGTGAAGATGAAAAAGACATTAAATTTGTGGGTAGAAAACATGATCAAAGACTTGTTTCAATTGATAGCAATAGAGTACTATACTATCCTGTCTTCAGACATCTAGGGGTCTTAGAGTGTATTCCTTTCAGATAAGAGGCGGCTTTGTAGTTTGATTTCGACTGGCAAGATCAGATTTTGTCAACTTACCAACCATTGATCCTAATGTCCTCAGGTATTTCAATTCATTGTTACTTCTTAGGAAATCTTGCTAATCTTTTTGACTGAATATGGTGAACAGGAATTAAGATAGATACTTATTAAACATATATAATATTAAAAGGTTGGAAATAAATATCTTAAAATATCAGAAACCTGGCACATTGGTAAAATTTCCAGTACCTCCAGCCATCTTGGCATATTGAGATATACTTTTCAGGGTAAAGGATAAATTGCTAGATCTGGCTCTACTTACTACTAACAAAGGAACAAAATTTAGTTAGCCCTTTTAGATTTTGTGGGCAAAATATATTGCATTTTGATGGACTACACCAATCCATTTTTTAAATAATTGGAAATGTTGCTGATTTTGAATGGAACCAATAAAACAAAGTCCCCACAATATTTTTTAAATTCTCAAATTTAATGATGTTTCATTTATACACAGAACTGTATGACCATCAGTACAATCAATTTTAGAACATATTATTACTACAAAAAGAAAACTTGTACACATAACATTCAATACCCATTTCTTCTCCACCTGTCTATAAACCCCAGCCCTAAGCAAACACCAGTAGACATTATATATCTATCATTTTGCCTATAGAGACATTCCATTTAATATATTCTATTTTATACGTATACCACATTTCATTTATAATTTGATGGGATATTTGGATTGTTCCCACTTTTTGACAATATAATGCACTGCTATGAGCATTCAGGAACAAGATTTTGTCTGAACCTATGCTGTTTTTTATTTTTTATGTTTTATTTTATTTTAAAGATGTGGGGTACAATTCAGGATTAGATATACAAGTGGTCGTTGTACAGGTAAAGTTTGGGCCTCTCTTTGTTCCCAATTTGCCTGGTTTGATATCAGGTACCATAAGTGATGCTGTGTGCCCCCCAAACCCCTGCCCCCGGGCAGTTTCCCACTACTGCCAAACCCTTTCTTATTGTATTATGGTAAATGCTCATGGTCTGCATATGAGTGAGAACATGTGTCCCTTTTGGATTTGTGGGCAAAATATATTGCATTTCTTTGTACAGTTCTTTGTTTCTGTGATTGAAACTGAGAGAAGATTAAATCTATTTTATATCCAAGTCCTCCAGGAAATTTTGGAGCCTCCTCTCAGTTTCAATTGTATAATTCCAATCTATACCTTTTTTAAAAAATTGTAAAAATGTGGGGCATATTCAGGGTTAGTTATACAAACATTGATTATGCAAGTACCCTTGCTGATGAGATATGCCCCTCCCTCCCCTAGCAGTTTCCCTCAACTGCCAATCCCACTTCCCTCCCCTGACAGTTTTCCACTACTGCCAATCTCTTTCTTACAGTATTATAATTGTTCAAGGTCCGCTTATGAGACAGGCCATATGGTATGTTGTTCTTTGTTTTTGTGATAGATCACAGAATATGATCAACTCTAAATCCATCCAAATAGTTGCAAAGTCCATCGGTTTGTCCTTCTTTATGGCTGCATAATATTCCATTGTGTATATGTACCATATTTTTTATCCAGTCCAGCTTCGATGGGCAACGTGGTTGATTCTTTGTTTTTGCTATTGTGCATAGAGCTGCAACAAACATACGTGTGCGGAGATCTTTTTTGTAGAATGATTTGAGTTCCTCCAGGTATATTCCTAATGAGGGAATTGCTGGGTCATATGGAAGGTCAATTTCTAGTTCTTTCAGAATTCGCCACACTGTCTTCCAAAGAGGTTGCACTGGTTTGCATTCCCACCAGCAGTGTAGAAGCATTCTTTTTTCTCTGCATCCTCACCAGAATCTGTTGTTGTTTGTTTTATTAATGATGGCCATTCTTACTGGGGTTAGGTGGTATCGCAATGTAGTTTTGATTTGCATTTCTGTGATGATGAATGAGGCTGAGCACTTTTTCATGTATCTGTTGGCTGCCTGTATGTCTTCTTTTGAGAAGTGTCAATTCATGTCTTTTGCTCACTTTTTAATGGGGCTGTTTGTTTTTTTCCTTTTAGTGCATCTGACTTCCTTGTATATCCTAGATGTTAGGCCTTTGTCAGATATACAGTTGGCAAATATTTTTTTCCCATTCTGTGGGCTGTCTCCCTGCCCTTTGGATGGTTTATTTTGCTTTGCATAGGCTCGTTAGTTTGATGACATCCTAATGTCTATCTTGTTTTTTAAGGTATGAGCATTTAGGGTTCTGAATAGGAATTGGTTGCCAGTTCCAATATCCATAAGTGCGTCTCCTGTGTTTTCTAAGATTCTTATAGTTTGAAGGTTTACATTTAGGTGTTTGATCCATTTAGAGTTAATTTTTTTGTATGGTGATAGGTAGGGTCCTATTTCAATCTTCCTCATGTGATCAGCCAGTTTTCCCAGCAACATTTGCTGAATAGTTTCTCCTCTCCCCAGTGGTTGTCGTTGGAAGCTTTGTCATAGATGAGTTGGTTGAGAAATTGAGGCTTTGTTTCCGGAATCTCTATCCTATTCCATTGGTCTATGTGCCTGTTCTTATACCAATACCAGGTTGTTTTGATTACTGTAGCTTTATAGTAAAGTTTGAAGTCTGGCAGTGTGATACCTCCAGCTTTTTTTCTTTTGCTAAGGATTGTTTGGGCTATTCGTGGTTGTTTATTCTTCCATATGAATTTCTGTATTGTCATTTCCAGGTCTAAGAAGAATGATGTTGGTAACTTAATGGATATCGTGTTGAATGTAGATTGCCTTTGGTAGGATGTACATTTTAACAGTGTTGATTCTTCCTACCCATGAGCATGGAATATTTTTCCATTTGTTTGTGTCTTCTTAGATTTTATTGAGCAGTGTTTTGTAGTTCTCATTGTCAAGGTCTTTGACTCCTCTGGTTTGGAAGATGCTGAGGTATTTCATTTTGTGTGTGTGTGGCTATTGTGAATGAGATTGTGCTTTTAATTTGGGTCTCTGCCTGCTTGTTGTTGGTTTATAGGAATGAAGCTGACTTTTGCGCACTTATTTTGTACCCTGAGACTTTGCCAAAGTCCTTTAGCAGTGCAAGCAAGTTTTTTACAGATTCTCTTGGATTTTCAAGGTATTGGATCATATCATCAGTCAAGAGGGAGTACATGACTTCCTCTTTTCCTATTTGGATACCCCTGATTTCCTTCTCTTGTCTAATTGCCTGAGCTAGGACTTCCAACACAATGTTGAATAAGAGGGGTGAGAGAGGGTAGCCTTGTCTTCGTCTAGCTTTCAGGGGAAATGTTTCCAGTTTCTTCCCATTTAGCAATATGTTAGTTGTGGACTTATCGTAGATGGCACTTACCGTTTTGAGGTATGTTCCTTCTATACCTAGGTCTTTGAGGGTTTTATCAAGAAGGGATGTTGGATTTTACCAAAAACTTTTTCTGCATCTAATGATACAATCATGTGGCTCTTGTTTTTACATCTGTTGTTGTATTTAATTAAATTTATAGTCTTGCTAATGTTAAACCAGTCCTGAATCCAGGGAATGAAGCCTACTTGGTCATGGTGGATGATTTTTTAGATACGTTTTTGGATCTGATTTTCTAGAATCTTGTTGAGTATTTTTGCATATCTGTTCAGAAGGGATATTGACCTGTAGTTTTCTTTTTTGTTGGATTTTTGCCCGGTTTGGGTATCAGTGTGATGTTAGTTTCATATAATGATTTGGGGAGAATTTCGTCTTTATTAATTTACTGGAATACTTTCAGAAGGATTGGTAGCTGCTCCTCTTTGTATTTTGTATAGAATTCTGCTGGAAAGCCATTCAGTACATGGGTTTTTTGGGTTTGTTTTGGTTTTTTTTCCCTCATAGGTAGTTTTCATATGACAGAGTCAATTTCCTAAGTTTTTATTGTTCTATTTAGTATCTCAATTTCTTCTTGTTTCAACCATGGGGAGTTGAGTGATGTCAGAAAGTCCTCCATTTCATTTAGGTTATCAAGTTTGTTTCCATATTGGTATACATAGTAATCTCTGATAATCTTTTGTATTTTTTCAAAATCAGTTGTGGTTTGATGTTTGTATTTCTGAGTATTTGAGCTTTTTCTATTTTTTTCCTTGTCATTCTGGCTAGGAATCTATCAATCTTGGTAATTCTCTCAATGAACCAGCTTTTTGTTTTGTTGATGTTTTCTATGATCCTTTTGTCTTCTATATCACATATCTGAGCTCTTATTTTGGTGATTTGGATTCTTCTGCTAAAGTTGGGGTTTTGGTGGTCTTCCTTTTCCAGCTCTCTAGGTGATTTGTTAGGTTCTCCACTTGTGATCTTTCCGTTTTCTTGATGTGTGTTCTCAGAGATATAAATTCCCCGCTTGAAACTGATTTCAAGGCATCCCAGAGGTTTTGGTAAGATGTTTCTTCAATTTGTTTCCAGGAATCTTTTAATTTCTGCTTTGATTTTAGTGTGCATATCTCTGTGGGCTTTGGGGAAATTTTGTTGGTGTTGATATTTATTTTTATTCCACTGTGGTCTGAGAAGGTGCATGGCAAGCTTTCAACCATATGGAATTTGTTTATGCTTGATTTATCCCTAAGGGCTGGATCGAAGTTGGAGTATGTTCCTTGTGGTCATGAGTAGAATGTATATTCTGTGGATGTTGGATGGAGTAATCTGTAGGTATCTACTAAGTCCATTTGGTCCAGTGTCAGAACATTCAGATGTTCTGAATCTTCTTGTTGATTTTTTGCCTTAATGAGCTATCTAGGGCCGTTAGTAAGGTATTCAAATCCCCTGCTATAATAATGTGAGAGTCAATTTTTTTTAATTTTACTTAGAAGGTGCTTTATAAATGCTGGTGCTCCTTTTTGGGGTACATATATGTTTAGGATATTTCTTGTTGATGGATTGGACCTTTTATCATTACATAGTGTCCTTTTGCATCCTTTTAAATTTTTGATAGCTTAAAGGTTGTTTTGTCTGATATTAAGATTGCAACATCTGCCTTCTTTTGTGATCCATTTGCCTGGAAATTAGTTTTCCATCCTTTAACTTAGAGTCTGTGTATGCCTCTGTAGTGAGATGAGTCTCCTGGATGCAGCAAATAATTGGGTCATGATTTCTTATCCAGTTTGTCATTCTGTGTCTTTTCAGTGGTGCATTTAGCCTATTCACATTCAGACTGATTATTGAAATGTGATTGTTTATCCCTGTCATTAGGTTCTTATAAAGTTTGTTCTTTGTTTGCTTGTTTTCTTTTATCTTTGGGATTGATGTATATGTGTGTTTTCAGTTTCTTGTTGTGCTGTATTCTCTGTTGATTCTGTGCTCTGCTGTTCTCTTGGGAAATGTGTAGTCATTCTTTTTTTTTCTTTCTTTCTTCTGTGCTTAATACCTTTTCAAGTGTCTTCTGTAGAGCTGGTCTGGAAACTGCATAATCTCTTAGGGATTGGATGTCTGGGAAGGATTTTAATTCTCCATCTCTGATGAAGCTGAGATTGGCTGGATAGGAAATTCTTGGTTGAAATTGTTTTTCTTCAAGGACTTTGAATATAGGGCTCTGGTCCCTTCTTGCCTGTAGTGTTTGCTGATATGTCTGCTGCTATTCTGATTGATTTTCCCTGGTAGGTAGTCTGACCTTTCTTTCTTGCTGGCTTTAGGATTTTTTCTTTTGTGCCTACTTTGTGTAGGTGAATTACTATGTGGCTAGGGGTTTGTCTTCTCATTTGATGTCTTGTGGGGGGTTCTCTATATCTCTTGTGCATGGCTCGTCACATCTCTGGTGAGATGGATAAAATTTTCTTGGATTACCTCCTGGAATACTTGCCTCAAGTTGCTCTCCATTTCCCTTTCTTTTTCTGGGATACCAGTCAGGCATAGGTTCACCCCCTTGATGTAATCACACATCTTTTGTAGGCTTTTTTCTTTCTTTCTGAGTCTTCTTTCTATGTTTTTTACAGATTGAATTAATTCCATGTTCTGGTCGTCAAGTTCTGAGATTCTATCTTCAGCTAGATTAATTATTCTTTCCATGCTTGTCATCTTGTTATTTATTTCCTCGATGAAATTTTTTATGGCCAAAATCTCTTTTACAAGTTCTCTCAGTGTTGCATCTTGTCTTTCTTGAGTCTTATTCACTCTTTCCATCATTCCCTAATCCCTGTTATATTCTGGGGCCAGTCATTGGTGACTTCCATTGTTTGGGTACCAAGATCTGATTTTTCAGGAGCTTTGTCTTTGGTACACTTGAAATTCCCTGTGGTCTTCATTTGTTTTTTCCTCATTTGTGACCAATCTCTTGTTTTTCTCTTTAGTTCTTTATTCAGTGTCAGTGGGAGAGAATTTTCTCTTTGATGTTTGCTCAGTCCTCTATTCTTCCCTGATCCAGGTTCTGAATTTGTTTTATTTTGAAATAGGATGGTGGTTGAGAAGCTTTGCTGTCTCTTATAGTTTTTAAATTCTAATAAATTAGGGGATGACCTGCTAGGATTCAGAAACTACTTGCAAATTACAATGTTCACTTATTTTGTTGTGTTCCCTGAGACCCACTCCCCAACACCACTCTATATGATGCCGCAAAGCAGAAACCAATGAAAAAACAATTGAACACATACACAGACATACACACACACCCCAAAACAAACTGGAATAATGACAAAGTTTAACAAAACAAACAACAACAATAAAAAAAGAAAGCTATACACACACACACACACACACACACACACACACACACACACACTCGCCTAGCACAAAGTGAATAGAGAGGAAAAACTGGAAGACTGGGAGAAAAAAGCAATTCAGATCTAATCCTCACACATATATTGATACACACCTTAAACTATGGAAAATGAAAATAAAAAAAAACTCAGAACAAAAGAGCAAAAACAAACCAACAAAATTAAAAGATGAAAACTCAGTCAATCAAATACACACATAAACAGAAAATGACAATAAAAGAAGGAAGAAACAGAAAAAGAAAAAAAAGAGTTTGAGGCAATACAGATCAAACCCTCACATACACATTCATGCTCAAAGGAAAAATATTTTAAAAATAGATGAATTAATAGTCAAAGAATTTTAAAAAATTAAAAATTAAAAAAAAAAAAAGAAAACAAAACTGCCCTCTTGTGGCAGGCTCTGTAATTGTTCTTCTAATCAGGCCTGTCCTGCAGGGTCACCTCTTTCACTCTCTCCTCAGTGTCTGGAGCAGGGAAGGAGGAAGGGCAGTTGAGGTGGGTGGGGCTGCAGTCATACCCTCCCACTCTTGTATGGTCAGGGAGATCTCTGGTGGGGAGGTGCAGGATTGTCTCTTTCCCAGATACGGACTCGCAGAGGGCGCCAGCCAGGCCTATCCTGAAATGGATTTCTCTGATTTTAAATGACATCCAGGCTCCGCCTGTGTTTGTCCCCCTCAGTTGTGGCCCAGCTACGTAGGTATGACGTTCAGAGGATTGCTGGGGAGGAGGGTGTTTCGGTCTGCCCTGGATTTACCACTGATCTCTTTAGAATCCTTCCTCATCCTTTTCTGGCCACCCCTTTGTCCTGCTGCTGGATCAGAGTAGGGGGTCAGGCGCCTGGAACTCAGCACTCATCAGGTTCCTCTAAAGTTTGTGCTTTGAGAATATTCCCTCTTTGTCATGATCAATCCTGTAGTAGCTGATCTGCCAGTGACAGAGAGTGGGTCTGTTACTCTGTGATGAGCAAGTCAGAGTACTTTCCTGCCCCACCTTCAAGATGGTGGAGGGGTACCTCTCTTATCCACTTCCATGGGACTTTGCCTCTGGAGTCCCTCCACAGCCTCAGCGGCCAATGCCCTGCCAGGTGCTGAAGCAGTGAGGCAGAGCCTGTACCAGCAGTCTCCCCTGCTGCAATGGTGAGGGAGATCCTAGGGCAATAGTCTCTCCCCACCTCTTTTCACAGGAAAACTTTTGTCTGTTTAAAAAAAATTGGCACTCAGCTTCTGTACCTGGGAAGAGCCAGGGACCAAGCAGAGAAGCTGCAGCACCAGCCATTGCACAAGGGTCCTGGCCACTTGCTCTCAAGCCCCCACTTAGACAGTCTCTCCCAGTATTTTCTTCCCAGGAAGGGTTTTGTTGATTTAAAAAAGCAAGAAAGAAAATGGCACTCGGCTTCTGCATCCTGGGAATCGCTAGGGTCCAAGCCCAGCAGCTGTGGCACCAGCTACTGCACCAGTAGAGCCCTAGTTGCTAGCTCCCTCACCCTCACTCAGTCAGCCACTCACATGCCCACTCACTCACCAGCATGTACAAAATATTTTCCATACACTAACTCACACCAGGACTCTCATAGTTCGACTGGCTTGGTTACCATCGTCCTAGCCAAGTGGGAATTCTAATTCTAATATGATTACTGTGTGGTGTTATAATTTTACTCTCTGGAAATTTTTAAAACTTACCTTGACTTCAATAGTTATTAGTTATCTCCTTAGCATTGTACTTTTTAAAAGCATATGCTATCTTTAACATATTACATGCCATTTAATCTGAAATTTTGTGTTTCTTCAATTTTGGAAATGATTAGTCATTATTTTTTTCAACTATTTTCTGTCTTTGCTAATAAATTTCCTCTTTTTATGAATTATGATGTGTGTTTTGGGTAATTCTACTTTAATTCCTAAAAATGCAAACTTTCAAAATTTTCTTGTATTTATTTGTGATAATTTTATATTTGTTTTGTGATATGTTATGAGAGTTTTTTATGTGTATGTGCTTAAAAATAGTATTCTGTAATTTTATGAAAGAACTTTTATAAAAACTGATTACAGCAAGTCTATGAATTATCTTTTTTGCCCTAAATGTTCTTTTAGAAATTCAGTTCTATGGAGGTTACATTCATTCCCATTGCTGCCATAATAAACCACCAATAATTTATTGACCTCAAAAAACCCCACAGATATCTTATATTTCTGTAGGTTAAAAATTCAACACAGATGTCTCTAGGCTAAAAGCAAGATATCGACAGAATGTATTCTTTTCCTAAGGCTTTAGGGAGAAGTTCCTGGTCTTGTCCTTTGTATCTTTTGGATGCTGCCTACATTCCATACCTTCTGCTATCTTCAAGGCTGGTAATGGCTGTAGAAGACTTCTCACATTCCATCCCTCTGACACTGACACTTCTGCTGCTCCTCACTCCCGCTTTTAAAGGAGCTTTGTAATTGCATTAGACCCACTTAGATAACATGGAATAATCTCCCCATTTTAAGGTAAAATGATTACCAGTCTTAATTCCATCTGCAACCTAAATGATTCCCCCTTATATTTGGGGGAGGTTTATTTTTCCTGCCACATGAATTGGTTTGTTATTTTTTCAAAATATTTTTTGTTTATGCTGTGCTTCATATACAGTGTCTATAGTTTCTTTTCTTTTAGACATATATGTGTACATATATAGCATTCATTTACACTAAATATGTTTTGTCAACAATCTGCCTCTTGATATAATCTGTATTTTTCCAGAGAGGACTTTGTATTTATGTTAATATTTATTTATTTCTCCAAAAGTTTGGAGATTTTTTCCAAAAAGTAAAAAATTAAAGTTAACTTTTCATGTTATGTTTTTCCTGGGCCAGAAAAACTACAAGGTAAGAGACTTAGCTATCTGTCTTGATTGTCTGACTTGAACTCTCTTGGCTTTGCTACTTCAGAGTTCCATAACTTTGAGTATTAGGTTTTCAATTATAGTTTCCTCACAAAAGTGAAGACTCTGAATTTCTTATTTGGGTTTCACTTTTTTTTTTTTTTTTAGGAATTGAGTCTCCATTTGTATCTCTTACAATTTTTCCATTTTATAATGGAATATTTCAGTCTTACATTTAATTTTCTTATGTATGTTTAATTGCAATTATTATAAAACCTATCTGAAAACTGTATTATCAGATCATCTCTGTTTATTTCTATGTACTTTTAACAAAATTTGATTTTATACCACACTTGCATGACATTCTCTGCTGGATTAGTTAATGCAAGATATTTTTGCCTAAAATAAAGTGTAAATAATTTGGGACGTAGGATAATGTTGTGTAATGATTTATACTTACATTTATATTAACTTCTGACATGTGGCATGACCACTAACAACCTCAGATCTTCTTAATCAAATCTGGATTTGAAATGGTTTGAATGTATGTCAGTCCCTCTGAGAACACATCTTTATTCCTGGCTCACTCTTACACTTAGGAAATTTCCTTATGGACTCAAATACAACAGCCTATATAGTTTCTAGAAACTGCTTACTTCTAGTACCCATTTTAGTATCACAGTATTTTTATTTTATTGTACAATTTTAGTATTCATAATCTTTTTGTCCTATTGCAAATTTTACACAGTAGGAACCTGCCCACTTCCCATTGTGTATCTGAGACATCCAGCCATCAGAGATAAAGTCGGTTTTCTTGGTGTTGTCCCACTTAAGCTTCCCTTAGGCATTTTTGGTTCCTATGGGAATTCTCTCTACCTCAACCTGAGCAACTTGCATCCTTTAGACCTTCAGATCTCTACTTCCTATATAGTGAGTGGCACTAGTTCTCTCAGGCTTCCAGAAACCGGGTTTAGCCAGGACACATGAGGAGCTTCTTTCATCACAGGTATATTAACTGATAACCTTCTAGACCTCTTAGGTAAAACTTTCCTCAACTTGAGCATTCTAACCAAAAGTAAGAAGGCAAAGCAGTAAGTTTATTAGGTGATGGGTAAACACTTATCACATGCTTGATAAGTGTTATGGGGGAACAAAGACAAAGCTAGGGGGGAAAACAACTGCCAGTTGTAAAAGAAGAGATAGGCCAAGGAAAAAAGAGATTGACTTTGGGAAGTTGAAGATAGGGGGTTTGGGTGAAAAGAAAAATGAATACATTTTGTAGAAAAAATAGCATGTAATGTGATATAGTAATGTGAGATGTGACATGGTTGGCTATTTTAGATAAGCAGACAGAAAGTATTTAAACAAATAGTAAGAAAGAGGCTTGAACTGTTATACAAATAGAAAGAGTGAGCAAATGACTGTATTTTAGTGAACAAGGGTGGCAACCTTATGATTGAGTTCAGAAACAGTAAAGCGGTAAGAGAGGCAATCTGCAAAATGAGTGAGAGAGCACAAAGGTGAGAAGGAGGGGAGTGAGGGCAAAACCAGATATATACTTCTACCTCTCTTTCCATACATGAGTAAGGATTGCATTAAGTACACTCTTGCAAGGGATAGCAATCTATTTCTTTTATTCTTAGAGCAATAAGAAGAAATTACTTGATAAGCAGAGGAATTACTTGACATAGCAGTGTTGTTTGTTTGTTTGTTTTCTTTAATGATTCACTATCTGCTCTAAGAAAAATTGATATGGGAAGAATGGCACATAAGTAGAATGATTAGATGAATTAAGAGACTCACAAAATCCTGCAGAAAATAAGTCATGATGACAATGTTAAAGATCAGAAGTCAATTAATTAAAATGAATTGGACAGAGAAAAAAGAGGACTTATTTATGGATTTGATAAAGGTTTTAAAAAGGTGAAAACTGGAGAAAAATGTTTTGTTTTTTAATTTTAACATTAGTAAGATTTGCATTTACCAAGAAGAAACTATAAAGGGAGATATTAAGAAAAATTATGTATTGACTAAGTGATATTTGCTGTGTGTCTTAGGCAATCAATTATCCGGTAGACTCTTGGATATACCACTCTGAAGATCATAGAGACATCAAGGATAGAGATGTGCAGTGGATTTATCAATGTATAGATGACTTAAAAAATCACATTACTAGAAAAAAATCTTATATAATTGTTATATAAATAAATGAAATCAGAACTGATACCACATTAGCATTTGTCAATCTGACTGTGACGGAATACTTAACAAATATTTTAAAAGGCATTAATTGATGAGATAAAAAGAAACAAAAGCAAAAGCCTTACACACACACACACACACACACACACACACTTTTCGAAGGAAAAGAGTTTTCAAAGGACAGAATTGTTAACAGTGTCACATGCTGCTGAAAGTTGTAGTAGGATAAGACAGTTATGTCTGCTTTGATTTGGTGGCCAAAGATCATTAACTTCACTAGAACTGTTTTAGTTACAGAAAAGTATTGAGTAGGATGCTAACAAAGAGAGAGAATGAGATGAGGAAAGACCGATTTTATACTCTATTATACTCTCACAGTCTTTTTCCCCATAGTTTTAGATAATTTTAGTGAATTAATCTTACTTAATGGTTATTATTCAATCACCTGTTTTCAGTTTTTGCCACCATAAATATAGACATACCCCTAGTCCCAGTTCTGAGCTTTCACTTCTCACTGCAAGAAGTTTCACTTGTTTCTAATTAAATTATGAAAAGTTAGACAAAGAAAAATTTTAAAGCAGCAAAAAGAAAGCAGTTCATAATGCACAAGGGAACATTATTTAATTATGAGTCGATTTCTCAGCAGAAAACTTTCAGATCAGAAAAAAGTGTTATGATATAATGCTGGGAGAAAAAGGTCTGCTAAATGAGAGTACTATACCACTAAACTCGTCCTTTATAAATAAAGATAAGTGCTTTTGCAGACAAACAAATGACTGAGGGAATTTGTCACAACTAGATCTGCCTTACAAATGGTACTCAAAGGAGATTTCCAGTATGAAATGAAAGGATGCTAAATAGCATGTATGACAGCACAAAGCTTACTGGAAAAGGCAAATATATATGAAAATGCAGGCTAATGCAATACTATAATAGTGGTGGTGAGACTATTAACAAGAAGATTAAAGGACACGTTGTATCTGGCTTGAGTAACTGTTATAGTCATTCATCATTTTCATATTAACTTCTGAATGATGCAATGGACTCTAATAAATGATGTCAAGGATAAAACATAAATAAAATACATCTTACCAGCCACTAAAAGACTCATATTTTCTGAACATTTTATTAAACTTTTATATCCATAAAAGAACCACACATTGTAAGTGTAAAGCTCAAGTATTTTTTTAAAAAAGATTAGACTTGTATAATCAATATATAAATCACAAAACAGATACTGTCAACAACCCCAGAATCCTCACCCATGCTAATTGCCAGTATTATGCAAAGTAAAAACTGTTTTGACTTTTTAGACTATAAATTTTTCTTCCCTACCTTTGAACTTTATATACATGAATGACTTCTTTCTCACGTGATTTTCTGTAAATTTTTTTCATGTTTCATACAGTTGCAGGTTGTTGATATATATAGCATTTTACTCTGTAAATATATTGTTTCATATTTATTTTTATACTGTTTGTGGTCATTTGGTAAGTTGTTCACATTTTGAATAAGACACAGACATGTAAACATGGGTGATAAATGTAATAATTCTATAAGATTAGTTTTAGAACCTGAGGGAACACAGAAGAGAAAGTGATTGAGTCTATATGAGGTAATTCACCTGTGTCCTGAGGATATATGAGATTTATATCTTGAAAGATGTTTTGGAGAACATTTGATGAAACTTTCCATTATTGTTTACATGCTTTTGTCCTAGTTGTTTGACATTGGGGGGGGGGTCTGTTGGTAAGGACAGTGATAATGAGAGAAGATAGCTAATGTAAAGAGTATTAAGACTAATTTTCACATAATATTGATGATGAGGCTATTGAGAAACTATCAGAAGTGTGGAATGCTGACAGAGTCAAAAGTACAACGTTGGACATTTTATTTTAATTTACTGAGTAACTTTCTTCATGTAATTGTCCTTGAAATGTAACTTATCTAAAGTGTTCTGTTCACAGTACATTTCAAATTGTTAGAACTCCTTGTAGGAAAGCATATGCACAGATATATAATGTTTCTTAGATTATCTTTAGGTAAAGAAAACCGGTGAGCTGCAGATTGAGTGAGCACACATTTCTGAAGACTGTGAACTTATGCATTCACAAGCAGGATGCTCCTTCTCAACGCTACCCGGTTTCACTCCTCCTCATTTCTGTTGGTGGGAATCCCAGGACTGGAAACTCTTCACATCTGGATCGGCTTTCCCTTTTGTGCTGTGTACATGGTTGCACTAATAGGGAACCTCACTATTCTGTTGGTGATCAAGACTGAAAACAGCCTACACCAGCCCATGTTCTACTTCCTGGCCATGCTAGCTACCATAGATGTGGGCCTCTCAACAGCTACCATTCCTAAGATGCTTGGAATCTTCTGGATCAACTTCAGAGAGATCATCTTTGAAGCCTGTCTCACCCAGATGTTTTTCATCCACAAGTTTACACTTATGGAGTCAGCAGTCCTTTTGGCAATGGCTTATGATCGCTATGTGGCCATCTGCAACCCACTCCGATATAGCACCATTCTCACCAATAAGGTTGTTTCTGTGATTGGTCTTGGTGTGTCTGTGAGAGCATTTATTTTTGTCATTCCATTTATATTTCTAATTTTGCGATTACCTTTCTGTGGGAATCGTGTCATTCCCCACACGTACTGTGAGCACATGGGTCTCGCTCGTCTATCTTGTGCCAGCATCAAAATCAATATTATTTATGGTTTATGTGCCATTTGTAATTTAGTGTTTGACATCATAGCCATTGCCCTTTCTTACATCCAGATACTCCGTGCTGTTTTCCGTCTTCCTTCTCGTGAAGCCCGACTCAAGTCCCTCAGCACGTGTGGTTCCCATGTTTGTGTAATCCTTGCCTTCTATACACCAGCCCTCTTTTCCTTTATGACACATCGCTTTGGCCGAAATGTGCCCCGCTATATCCATATACTCCTGGCCAATCTTTATGTTGTAGTGCCACCAATGCTCAATCCTATCATATATGGAGTCAGAACCAAGCAGATTTATGATCGTGTGAAGAAAATATTATTGCAGAAACAAGGAATTGAAAAGGAATAGTGCCTAAAACATATGAGGTTTCATATGCAATTTTATAAAAGTTCTGTCAGAGAAATGCACATTGTCTTAAACATTTTTTTAAATATGTGGCTATGTTGGCTCTCTTTTGTATTTAAATATACTGGATTTCTATCTACATTTTATTCAACTTCTCAATATCTTTTACTGCATTTTGTTTCTCTCTATTCAATTCCCCTTATAATTTTATTTTAGGAAATTATGTCATTTAAAAAAATTTTTTTCAATATCTGGTTGATGTATCAGATATGAATGTATCCATTTTTGCTAAGATAAATGATTTTTCATGGAGCTTTTTTCTATTTAAATATAATTATAATTATTTTCTGAATGTCTGCCTTTATAATTGCAGGATGCTGAGGATAAAATGATGACTATGCCACTATTCCTGACCTTGTAGTAGTTGCATAGTTTAAAGTTAGTCAGAAAACTCAGTTTAGGAGCATCTATCCTTTTTCTTTCGATTTTAAAAATTTTATTATCTTTTGCATTTGTCTCTCCATTTAGGTAGCATAAAATTTTGTTTAAATCAATCAGACAATTTTAGTACATTAGATGCACTACTAAATTTATCTGCATTTAACTTAGTCATTGTTAGTTTTATTCTAGTCAGTCTAGTATATTCTATGTAATATATCATAATTTAACTTGAACTGCATGTCTTCTAAAAATTTTTTCACTTTAATTGTTTTGTAATTGTTACCACATGACTCATTTTCATATATATATATATATATATATATATACATATATATTTACAATTATTCTATCCATTGCTGTAGAAATGTCCATGCAACTTGTCAAAGTCTAATATAAACTGCAAGTTTAATCTGTTTCTGTTAATAAATGAATCTTAAAAGGATTTTAGTCAATTTACCCACTTTCTGACTTATATACTATTGTTGATATAATCCTCTTCCCCCATAGATATGTACACATTTTTATCCAAAGTTTCATCATCTTAGCTCTTCTCTATAAGCTGTATTTTTCCTTAAAGAAAAATAATCCTTTTTTGACTAATCTCTTTTTTTTACTACATAAGGGCAAATAATTGCTATTTTTATTTGATAATTTATTTTTATTTTAAAGATGTGAGGTACAATTCAGGGTGAAGTTTATAAGTGGTCATCATACAGGTGATGTCTGGGCCTCCTATTGGTCCTCACATCTCCTGGTTTGGGATCAGGCATCCTTATTAGTGTTACATGCCTACCCACTCACTTTTGTCTTGACTCTATAATTATTTATTTTTATTCCTGCCAAGGTACTTTTGATCTTGCTTTTCTATGTTTTTTTAGTGTGAAAATTGATTCCAATTTCCTAACTTACCATTATTAGAGTATACTTTTAAAGTTAAACCACCATCATAAATATTTATACCCAGTAGTCTTATAAAAATGCAACTTACAAGTGGTTCTGAATCAATTATGTTGTTAGAGAAATACTTATGTTGCTATAGGACTATAATTTTATATTAGCAACTTAATTGCACCCCTTTTATTTTACTGCTTTACTATTTATACTGTGGTTAATATAATAATAGAATTAGCTGATTTTTTTCTCATTTTCTGTAGGAATGAAGTATTCTTGAAAATATGCTTATAGGTAGGCTTAATATAGTCCCATTATTAAGATTAACATTGGAGAAATGAGTGAGAGTGTAAACACTTGAAGTGAAAGAGAATGTATCCAAGATATTCAAATATACCATGAATTATATGTGGTCCACTGATTGTGCTGAGAGAGTTTTATAGACAGAAATGAGCTAGTAAAGTGTGGCAAAAATTAAGGGAGTTTTAATTTAGTGGAAAACCAGGTAAAGCAAATATCCTTCTTCCAATATAGAGTGGCTTACAATTCAGTTCTATTTAATGTTAACAAATTGGACAGAATTTGTTGGAATAGATAAATGTTGCCTTGGAATTGGAAGTTATAAAAACTGAACCAAAGAGTGGGAAGAGTGCCAATGTCGACAGATAAATTTTGTTTAGAAGTTTATGCATGAGGGCCTTGAGTGTTCTACAAAAAATGTTTTACTCCAGAAAGAAAGAGAAAGCGGCAGGAATAAAGATATTAGAAAGTAGGATATTGTGTAAAGTTAATAATAATTTTAGTGGAGTTTCTTCATTACAAAACATAATGAAACATAATGAGTGTGAAAAAGAAAAGCTTAGATTAATAAAAGGGGCATTCATTTCCCAGGCAAAAAAATGTTTTTAATAGATCTTAGGTTTAATCTGAACTATTTTCTTTATAACTCAGTGAACATTTAAACATGAGTTATAAGATGTGAACAGTAAGATATTTCCATTTTTCTATTTTTGGGGGTGTTTTATTTATTTTTATATAATTTTTAAATTTTATTTTAACTAGGTGGGGTACAATACAGGATCCATTTTGTTATTTACATATATGAAAGCTGTAGTGAAAATCTGCTTAACTTTACAAAAATTATTATTCAAGGTTTTTTTCCTGATTTTTCCTGAAGAATCAAATTCATCTAAACTGTAAGGAATAATAAATGAGCCAGGCTCGGTGGCTCAGCCTGTAATCTCAGCGCTTTGGGAGGCTGAGATGAATGGATTGCCTGAGCCAATGCAGTAAGTAAATAAAATAAAAGGCATACTAAACAGAAAGAATAAGAAAAATTCTTCCTGTTTATAGAGGCCATAATTGTCCATGTAGAAAATATCAAGGATTTATGAAAAAAAAAACAAAACATAACAAAAAAAACTGTCTTAAGCTATTGAGTGCAGCAATTGATCTTCAACAAATTATTCTTTTCCTATATAGTAGTGATGGACTCCAAACTTCAAAATATAAAACCCTTTATATTTGTCTAAAAAACAAGGTATCCTTAAGTGCAAATTTAGCAAAATATATATGGCACTTGCATGCTGCAAACTATAAAATGATTGACATTGAACATTCTAGAAAATTCAACAGCAAATCTATAAAATGTGATCATTTGATTTGCAATACAGCTTAAATGAAATAAAATTAACATGCCCTATATCTTATCCACTTAAGATGCACAATGTAATAAACTTTGGTCCATTCACAGAGTTGTACTACTCTTCTATGATTAATTTTAGAATATATTCCATTTCCTCAAAGAGACATTTCATACCTATTTAGCATTTCACCACAACACTCCCAGCCTTCGGCAACCACAATTCCACTTTCTGGGTCTATAGATTTGCCTTTTTTGCTCATTTCAAATGAAAGGAATCATATAATATGTGTGAATCCTATCACATGTAATAAAGTATGTGACTTTCTGTCACTGACTTCTTTCAGTTAGCATAATGTTTTCTAATGTTTCCCAGCCATGTTGTAGAGTTCATCATAATATAACTTCATTTCTTTTTATTGACAAACAATATTCCGTTGTATGGTTATACTATATTTTATTATCCATTCATTAGTTGATGGGCATGTTGGCTATTTTCAACCTTTGGTTACTATGAAAAATAATGCTATGGACATTTGTGTACAAACTTTTCATGGCATATATTTTTGTTTATTCTTGGTATATACCTAGAAATGGAATTGCTAGGTTATGTGTTAAATGTCTGTTTAGCCATCAGGAAATGGAAATTAAAATGCCAGTGAGATATCACTACCTGCTTATCAGAATTGCTAAAATTAAAAATTATTTATGGAGTAAAACAGCAAAGACTAACAAGCATGTAGAGAAACTTAATCACTCATATTGCTCGTGCAGATGTAAAATGGGATAGCCAATCTGGAAAAAAATTTGGAAGCTTCTCACAAACCAAAGGTATAATTTTAACATGTGACCCAACAATTGTCCTCCTAGGTATTTATCCCAGAAAAATAAAAACTTATGTTCGCACAAAATGCTTATAGAAGCTCTGTCAACAATTGCTGAATGAAGGAAACAATCTACAAATCTTTCAATGAGTGAGTGTTTAACAAAATCAATCAACTATTGATACACACAACTTGCATGAATCTCCAGATAATTATGCTGAGTGAAAAAGCCAGTCCCTCAAGTTTATAATATTATTAAAATTATACCATTATTGAAATACATAAGAAGTTAGTTGATTTCAGGATAAAGGGCCAAGGGAGTGGGGCAGGAGTGTTAAAGCACTGTGACTGTAGAAGAGTAACCTAAGAGATCCTTGTGGTCATATGAATCTTCTGTATCTTGAATATCTCACTGTCCATAACATGGCTGTAATGTTTTGTAAAATGTTACTTTAGATAAAACTGGGAAAAAGCTAAACAGGGTCTCTCTGTGTTTATTACAGCTGCACACAAAACTAAAATTACCTTAATATAAAATAAAATTTTTCCCATTATGTGGGCTGTCTCCCTGCTTTTTGGATGGTTTCTTTTGCTTTGCTGAAGCTTTTCAGTTTAATGAGGTACCACTTTTCTATCTTATCTCTTATAGCATGGGCACTTGGGGTTTTGATCATGAACAAGTTGTCTATTCTAATTTCCGTAGGGTGTCTCCTAAGTTTTCTAAGATTCTTATAGTTTGAGGTTTTACATTTTGGACTTTGATCTGCTTAGAGTTGATTTTTGTGTATGATGGTAAGTGTAGGAGTGCTTTTTCAATCTTCTGCTTGCTGCCGGTCGATTTTCCCAGCACCATTTACAGAACAGGGTCTCTTCTCCCCAGTGGTTGTTGGTGGAGGCTTTATTGAAGATAAGTTGGCTAAGAAATAAGGAAAATAAGTAGAACGTGTATCACACTGTGATTGGGTAGAGTGTCTACAAATATCAATTTGGTGAGGTTATGTGATTGGTATCATTTATTTCTTCTCTTTTCCTAGAGATTTTTAATGCTTTATTTAGTCTATTACTGAGACTGGTATCAGATTCATTATATCTGTAGATTTCTTCATCTTTCACTCAAATCTACCAGTTTTTGATCAATGAATTTTGAACCTCTTTTGCTACACAAAGCTCCAACTTTCCTTTGTTAGTGTTTTGTGGCATATCATTTTTCATTCTTTTACTTTTATGATACCTAGATCTCCACTTTAAGTGTAGAGAAAATATAAATCGGACTTTTTTGTATACAATTTAATAATCTCTGACTTTTAATTCCTACATTTAGACTGTTCCTTATTGATATAGTTACTGTTATGTTAGATTAAATCTACCAGCTTTCTGGTATTTTCTTATTATGCATGCTTTTCTTTTTTTTTTGTCATTTCCCTCCATGTCTTGTTTTTTCTTGAGCATTTTAAAATGAATCTATGGTATTTTCACTGCTGAATTATTATCAAAATAGTTTTTCTCAACACTTACAACATATACCTTCAATTAATCATAGCCTATTGCAAAATAATATACTATATCATGTGTGGTATAAGAACCCTATTAACATTCTATTCCTCCCTCCCAGACCTGGGAACTCTACTCAAGAAGATAAATAAAGACCCTAAAATTTGTTGTGTAGTAATGAAATGAATAAACTTAAAATTAATTACTTTCTTATCTTTAATTTAGCTAAAATGAAAATCAATGTGCATATTTTAAGGGGCAAAGAGCAAGATGCTGAACAACCACTGGGTCAACACTGAAATCAAAGCAGAAATTAAAAGATTCCTAGAAACAAGTGAAAATGAAGAAACATCTTATCAAAACCTCTGGGATGCCATGAAAACAGTTCTGAGAGGGAATTTATATCTCTATGAGCACACATCAAGAAAACAGTAAGATCACAAGTTGAGAACCTAACAAATCACCTAGGGAGCTGGAAATAGAAGACCACCAAAACCCCAACTTTAGCAGAAGAATCCAAATCACCAAAATAAGAGCCCAAATATGCGACATAGAAGACAAAAGTACATAGAAATCATCAACAAAACAAAGAGTGGTTCATTGAGAAATTACCAAAATAGATGGATCCCTAGCCAGAATGACAAGGAAAAAAATAGAAAAAGCCCAAATAAACACAATCAGAAATACAAACATCAAATCACAACTGATTTTGAAGAAATACAAAAGATGATCAGAGATTACTATGTACACCTATACGGAAAAAAACTTGTTAACCTAAATGAAATGTAGACTTTCTGACATCACACAACCTCCCCAGGTAGAAACAGAAGACATTGAGGCACTAAATAGACCAATAACAACCCAGGAAATTGTCTCTATCATATGAAAACTACATACAACAAAAAAGCTCTGTACTGAATGGCTTTCCAGTAGAATTCAACAAAACATACAAGGAGGAACTAATACCAATTCTACTGAAAGTATCCGAGGCAAAAGAGAAAGATGGAATTCTCCCCAAATCATTTTGCGAAGCTAACATCACAATGATACCAAAACCGGGTAAAGATACAACATAAAAAAGAGAACTGCAGACCAATATCCCTTATGAACACAGATGCAAAAATCCTCAATAAGATTCGAGAAAATTGGATCCAAAAACACATCTCAAAAATCATCCACTATGACCAAATAGGCTTCATCCCCAGGATGCAGGGTTGATTCAATACTCATAATATCATAAATGTAATTAAATACATCAACAGATGTAAAAACAAAAACCACAAGATTATATCATTAGATGCAGAAAAAGCCTTTGATAAAATCCAGCATCCCTTCATAAGAAAAACCCTCAAACATCTAGTATAGAAGGAACATACCTCAAAATAGTAAGTGCCATTTATGATAAATGCACAGCTAACATATTGCTAAATGGAAAAAAACTGGAAACATTTCCCCCAGAAAGCTGGACCAAGACAAGGCTGCACACTCTCACCCCTCTTGTTCAACATTGTGTTGGAAGTCCTAGCTCAGGCAATTAGACAAGAGAAGGAAATCAGGGGTATCCAAATAGGAAAAGAGGAAGTCAGGCAATCCCTCTTTGCTAATGATATGATCCGATACCTTGAAAATCCAAGAGAATCTGTCAACAACCTGCTTGCACTGATAAAGGACTTTGGCAAAGTCTCAGGGTACAAAATAAATGACAAAAGGCAGTTATATTCCTATAAACCAGCAACAAGAAGGCAGAAATTAAAAGCACAATGTCATTCACAATAGTCACAAAAAAAAAGAAAGAAATCACCATCTTCCAAACCACAGGAGTCAAAGACCTTTACAATGAGAACTACAAAACACTGCTCAATAAAATCCAAGACACAAACAAATGGAAAAATATTCATGCTCATGGGTAGGAAGAATCAATATTGTTAAATTGTACATCCTACCAAAGGCAATCTACATTCAACACAATACCCATTAAGTCACCAACATCATTCTTCTGAGATCTGGAAATGACAATACAGAAATCCATATGGAAGCATAAACAACCATGAATAGCCCAAACAATCCTTAGCAAAAGAAAGAAAGCTGGAGGTATCACACTGCCAGACTTCAAACTTTACTATAAGGTTACAGTAATCAAAACAACCTGGTATTGGTACAAGAACAGGCACATAGATCAATGGAATAGGATAGAGATTCCAGAAACAAAGCCTCAATTTCTCAATCAACCCATCTTTGACAAAGCCTCCAACAACCACTGGGAGAGAAGAAACTATTTAGCAAATGGTGCTGGGAAAACTGGCTGATCACAAGCAGAAGATTGAAACAGGACCCCTAGCTATCACCATACAAAAAAATCAACTCTAAATGGATCAAACACCTAAATGTAAAACTTCAAACTATAAGAATCTTAGAAAACGCAGGAGACACACAGATGGATATTGGAACTGGCAACCAATTCCTATTCAGAATTCTAAATGCTCATACCTTAAGAAATAAGACATTGGGACGTCATCAAACTAACAAGCCTTTGCAAAACAAAATAAACCAACCAAAGGGCAGGGAGATAGTCCACAGAATGGGAAAAAAATATTTGCCAACTGTATATCTGACAAAGGCCTAACATCTAAGATATACAAGAAAGTCAAATGCACAAAAACCAAACAGCCCCATTAAAAAGTGAGCAAAAGACATGAATTGACACTTCTCAAAAGAAGACATACAGGCAGCCAACAGATACATGAAAAAGTGCTCAGCCTCATTCATCATCACAGAAATGCAAATCAAAACTGCATTGCGATACCACTGAACCCCGGTAAGAATGGCCATCATTAATAAAACAAACAATAACAGATTCTGGTAAGGATGCAGAGAAAAAGGAACACTTCTACACTGCTGGTAGGAATGCAAACCAGTGCAACCTCTTTGGAAGACAGTGTGGCGAATTCTGAAAGAACTAGAAATTGACCTTCCATATGACCCAGCAATTCCCTCATTAGGAATATACCTGGAGGAATACTCAAATCATCTACAAAAAATATACCTACACACGTATGTTTGTTGCAGCCCTATGCACAATTGCAAAAACAAAGAATGAACCATGTTGCCCATTGAAGCTGGACTGGATTTTTTTAAAATGGTATATATACATGAAGGACAAAGACAAACATGGACTTTGCAGCAATTTAGATGGATTTAGAGTCGATCATACTCTGTGATCTATCACAAAAACAAAGAACAACATACCATATGGTCTGTCTCACAGGCGGACCTTGAACAATGATAATACTATAAGAAAAGGATTGGCAGTAGTGGAAAGCTGTCAGGAGAGGGAAGTGGGATTGGCAATTGAGGGAAACTGTTAGGGGAGGGAGGGGCATAACTCATCAACAAGGGTACCTGCATAATCAACGTTTGTATAACTAATCCTGAATTGTACCCCACATCTTTA
>JAPVLO010003237.1:0-24342 GCA_027257055.1 Cephalopachus bancanus
AGAAGTATTTAAGACCCTTCCCAGATCTCAAGATGCAGAATTCAACAGACTATATGGAGGTGGTGGGCAAAAAACCCAGAATTTATTTATTTAAAAAGTGTACTTATTCTTGCATGTTTGAACCCCATTCACCTTCAAAGTACTCTCTGTTCGGTGCAATACACCTATCGAGATGCTTTTTTCACTATTCAAAACAGTTTTGAACTCATCGATTCTGACACCTTTTAGTGTTTCTGCCATTTTTGTTTCCCTTCTTCCACATAAACAAGATGTTTTTCTTTGAGGATTTTTTTATCCAAGAAAACAAACTGAAAGCAAGTCACTCGGGGTGAGATCAGGTGGATAGGGAGAGTGGGACCAGGGAGTTACGCCGTTTGGGGTCAAAAGCTGCTGAACACTCAAAGCAGTGTGGGCAGGTGTGTTGTCATGGTGGAAGAACCAGTCACCTGTTTGCCCCGACTTGGGACATTTCTTCTGCAACGCAGTCTCTCACAACACTGCTAGGCTGGTACACTGATGCTGATGGATTCTTGGATTGCTTATCTAGTGCGGGAAGCCTGTAGCACAAGGAATTCACACTCCAAAAAGATAATTCAGGTTTTTGCATCCCCCTTCATATATTGATTTGTGCAGATATGTACATGGAGAAAATTATATATGACATTAAAATTATACACAGACGTGTAGATGCTGTAATGTATCAAATGTTTGGAAATGACAGACACCAAATTATAGTTGATTATATTAGATATGCACATTTGTGATAAAATGAAAATGCAGAAAAAATTAAAACACTAAATAAAATATTCCTTTCTATTATGAAAATGGGGTAGATGATTAGATAAAATACACTAGCATTACATGGATTTCATTTGAGTAGATGCTGACGTAATCATCCCCTTATTCTTGAGGAGGCAGAAAGTCAAGCTGGAGAGGGAACCTTCCCCTCACCTCACCCTTCTGTACTCATCCTGGGGGCCCCATTGGGTTCTCTAGAATTTTCTAAGCATCCACAACCAAGTTGATAAATTCAACTAGACTTTATTTTTTGTTTTTTGTGTTTTTTTGAGTTGGAGTCTCACTCTGTCGCTCAGACTGGAGTGCAGTGGCCGCTCCCGGCCACCGCAGCCTCGACCTGCTGGGCTCCAGCGATCCTTCCGCCTCAGCCTTCCGAGGAGCCGGAATTACAGGCGCGCACTACCACGCCCAGCTGATTTTTGATTTATTGTAGAGATGAGGTCTCGCTGCCCAGGCGGGTCTTGAACCCGCGGGCTCAGGCAATCCACTCACCTCGGCCTCCCAAAGTGCTGGGATTACAGGCTGAGCCACCGAGCCCGGCTCAACTAGACTTTATTAAGATCCTTATACATTTTACTCTTTCTCCTTGTGTTTCTGTTTAAAGTGGACTGTAATTATGACTTTAGTGTCATTAATTTCCAGACATCTAAGGGACCACTTGTCTATGCCCTGTCCGAGAAAACCAGTTCCCATGGGAGATAAACACTGGGTATACACAGAAATAAAGCTGAGAATGACAGACACTGGAAACTCCTAAACAAGGGTTGACAAACTACTATCGGGTACCGTGCTTACTCTTTGGATGACGGGTCCAATAGAAGCCAAAACATTACCATCATGGAATAAGCCAAAGTAACAAACCTTCACATGGACTTTCTGAATCTAGAACAAAATAAGCTGGGCTCGGTGGCTCAGCCTGTAATCCCACACTTTGGGAGGCTGAGGTGAGTGGATTGCCTGAGTCCACGGGTTGGAGACCTGCCTGGACAACTTGGCGAGACCTCATCTCTACGATAAAATAAAATTAAAAAAAGTCGGGCATGGTAGTGCGCCCCTGTAGTTCCAGCTACTTGCAAGTCTGAGGTGGAAGGATTGCCGGAGCCCAGCAGGTCGAGGCTGCGGTAGCTGGGAGCAGCCACTGCACTCCAGTCTGAGTGACAGAGTAAGACTCCAAATTAAAAAAAAAAAAGAAAAAGTAAAATAAAATAAAAGGCCAATACCCAAATCCAAAATCCCGTCCTAACATTTACTTTTGAAAGCTGCCTGTAATGATGCTGACTCACTGACCTCTCTCCTTTTTAACCACAGGGATCTTGAAAGTAGTCAGTTCTCAGTGTTAGGTTTAATGTGGGGGCAGTGCCTGGGTGCACACTGGTAACCAGAGATCCGTCAAATGCAAAGATTTGCAGCATACAAAGTGATGAAAGAAGAAAAGGTTTCTTTTAAGAAAAGTTCACTTCCCACAGACAAAAGAGGGCCAGCACTCTAAGATGAGTGTGGCACCGTAGCCCCCCTCCAAGCCCCTGGCTTCAATCCTTTCCCCGGAAATGTTGCAATCACATAGACATAGCTGCCTTGACGCCCTTGTTGACCACTTAAGAATGTCTTGGAGACCCTGAGGAGGGGATCCCAGTCACCAGGCACGGAGTCACAGCTCTCACCACCCCCAGGAGTTTATTTTCAGATTACAATAGGCCGATAATGGTCATATTTGAGGGGTCTGTGTTTCCGGAAAGACAAAGTTAGCAAAGTTAATCTTTGCCTAAAGAATGCATTTCTCTAGGGCACAGTTTCCACTTTGTCATCACTGTGTTAGGATCTAGGAACAAAATGACTGACAGGACAGGCCCAGAGCGGGAAGTACATTTGTCTTTACTCTTCTTCCTAAATCTTAATACAATGATGAGAAAGTAGAAGCTATGCTTTTGGAGAAATGCACACTTTAAGTAAAATTAACTTTACCAATTTTGTCTTTTCAGAAACAGACTTCCAGGTATCAGAGGTATCTCATAGTGGCAATCAAACTTGCCTAGAGTAAAGGGAATTTACAAGGCCTAAGATATCATACTTTGGTCAAGGACTGTAAAAGTCATGAAACTTGTAATTACAAAAGTTATGACCCACCCGGAGGGGGAGCGGGTAGGGACTTGATCTTCCAGTAGAACGGGCCCTAGCTACAGGGAAGTCAAGGATCACCTGAAGCTACCTACTGGTAATGCCTAGGAGATAGGGAGGAAGTGCACATGCCATTAGCTCCAAGGAATGATGAAAGAAGTTTGGCACCAGTCACGACTCCACACCCGGTCTGAACCAAGAGTTTCTTAATACAATGGGCGAGAGAGAGAGAGAGAGACTGTGAGAGAGAGAGAGAGAGAGAGAGTAAGAGAGAAGGAGAGAGAGGGAGAGAGGGAGAGAGAGCAAGAGAGTGGTGGGGACAGAGAGAGAAAGCAAGGGGGGGGAGAGAGGTATATTTATGGACCTTGCAGGGGCTGGCCAGTGCCGTGCCTGGGTCCCATTGGAGGAGACCATGAGGCAGCATTTCTACAGGGAGAGGTTGTTTGAGCACAGGTTTAAGTTTCACACGGGCGGGAAAAGCCGCTTAGAGCCTTTGTTGTCTTTGGGAGGCAGCACCATCTTGGGGACGCCCTTCTGACTGTTTCCTGCGCCTTTCAAATGACATTTGGGAAGATACAGGAGAATTAGAATCCTTGCCATGCCCTTCTCTAGGGGCTATGATAATATGGACAGATACTAATGGGTCTCTGTGTCACAGGATCTCCAAGACATCCACAGGTAGTCGACAGGGAAGTCACAGCAGTCACGGCAGTCACGTGCAACATCTCCAAGAAAAGGATTTTAGCCAAGACTTGGGGGGCTACAAGGCCACACTCGCCTAGAGTGTAGGCCCACTCCCTATCTGTGGGGGTGAACTTTTCTTAAATAAATCTTTTCTTTTCTCACCTCTGTGTGTTGCAATTCTTGGCAATTTACTCGGATCTCTGGCTTGCCAGCTCCGGCGGTGCTGCACCTCCCTGCGCCTCTCCACCCTCACCCTGCCATACCCTAACAATGGCGTCTCGCTCTCGGTCTGTCCTTTCACTCAGGACACATGACCAGGACCAAAATGGGCCCGGTGAGTGCTGGGGTTGAGCCCTGTCCCACAGCCCTTGGGTCAAATAAGAAGGAGAAGCAGAACCTGAAACCAGCTCCAGAGCCCTTTACTAAGGTGGACAGAAGGAGCAGAGGCAGAGATGAGACTACTGGAATTTCAGAGTTTCCTTCTATACTCTGCACCCACAGCCTTCTCAAGTATGGCTGGAGAAGCGCAACAGAAATACAAAGAAGCTCCATTTTACACCAGAGTTTCTCGCACAGGAGCTCTTTCTACAGCTGGAGGATCATTGTGGACAGGTACACAAGGCAATCTTGAAGCTGTACATGGCAGGTCAAATAGCAACAGCATGCAAGTGAAAATCCATCTTGACTGCACATCGAGAAACCACAGGAGGCTGAATCTGACAAACATGGAGAATCCTTGGCAAAGATCACAGGAACTTCGATGTTTCCCTAACTGTATGAAAGGGTAAACGGAGGCGAAGTAGGCCAGTGCCAGTGCCAATGCTACAGGAATAATGCAAAATTGCAACACGGAAGAAAGTAGAAAGAAGTAAAATTTATTATTCACTTTTCACAGATTGGAAAGGGGGCTGACACTCAGAGGCAAGTGTGACAACAAAGGACCAAGAACTGGGTATATTTAAGGGCCTTTGGGGTAAGGAGGCTTAGGCCCCCAGAGGAATGTCCAGGGCTCCGGGTCTTTGATGTTGACTGTAGTCACATGAGTCTTAGATCTGGAGTTTGCCAGACATTAGCATCTCATGCTCAGGTAGTGAGCTAAACGGGAGGAGACAAGGAGAGGGGGTCTTCCTGCAAGAAACTTGTCAAACGTCTGCAGTCCACAAACTCCTTGACTAAAAGGTGGTCTAGCCGGGCTTGGTGGCTCAGCCTGGAATCCTGCGCCTTTGGGAGGCTGAAGTGAGTGGATTGCCTGAGACCGCAGGTTCGAGTCCCGCCTGGACAACTTGGCGAGACCTCATCTCTACAGTAAATCAAAAAATTAGCCGGGCATGGTAGGTAGCGCATGCCTGTAGTTTCAGTTACTTGGAAGGCTGAGGCGGAAGGATCGCCAGAGCCCAGCAGGTCGAGGTTGCGGTGGCTGGGAGCAGACACTGCACTCCAGTCTGGGCGACAGAGTGAGACTCCAACTCAAAAAAAAAAAAAAAAGTGGTCTATTATCATTTCTATGACCCTGTCCTTGTCTTGTATCTGATGGAGATTTTCCGAGGGGGTGAGGTAGGCTGCTTGTTACTTGGCCTGCAGTAGAATGTCTGAACGCTTCCTGAAACCTGCCTATTGGAAATGTATCTATGTCTAACCCGTCTAGAGTCAAAGCTTGTCAGGGCTAAAGTCTAAGCAAAACTGGCTATGCTGAGGCAAAAAGACTATGCTAAACTAAGTTTATTCTAGGTTTCTGTAGGTACCGCCTCTCACACTGTGCTTGCTTCCTGTCACACAAGTGGGGACAGGAAGTTGAGACACTGAACATAATTTGTTCTGCAGAAAAAAGGAGCCACAGAGGAAGATCCTACTGCACAAGGTTCCTAGTATACTTTAGCTGAAGCATCAGCAAAACTAGAGAATAATGAGAGAATCTGCTCTGAGGTGTTTTTCCTCGATTCCCTGCTCAGTTGCTCTCCTGGGTCCCTGGTTTACTTTTCTTCTATGGGCGTTATCTAAAAAATGCAGAGTGATCAACAGAATTCCTAATCTATATGTTCTTTTCTTTCTTTTTTTCCCTTTTACCATTATTTATATGTACACCACTGTGAGAAATGAACTCACCTGTCCAGAATGAGAGGATGGACACGGAGATGTGGACTGCAGCAGAAGCGAGACTTTAATGGCGGTCTTGTAAGATCGGGTGCCTGGTGGGCAGCCACATGGGGGCTGTTACAGTTAGCATATGTGTAGCCTAGAAGGCTAGTCCCTCCCCTGGTCTCCCACAGGCTGGGATCCACAGGGTCACAACTCTTTCCCGGCTGTCACATACCTGGCACACATCAATTGGGTCACATAATTAGTTCATTTGCATGTCCTATTTGCTGATTGGTTTAGAGAATTTCATTTTGATCGGTTCCCTCCAAAATTTGAACATAAAAGCCCACCAAAGTGAAAGACCTCCCCCCAAAAAGAAAACAAAGAAGCAGGAAGTGACTCAGCAAAGGCATTTAAACATGATTCAAGGTTCATTTAAAAAATAAATAATTCAGCCGGACTTGGTGGCTCAGCCCGTAATCCCAGCACTTTGGGAGGCCGAGGTGAGTGGATTGCCTGAGCCCGTGGGTTCGAGACCCACCTGGGCAACGTGGCGAGACCTCATCTCTACAATAAATCAAAAAATTAGCCGGGCGTGGTAGCGCGCACCTGTAGTTCCAGCTACTTGGAAGGCTGAGGCGGAAGGATCGCCGGAGCCCAGCAGGTCGAGGCTGCGGTGGCCGGGAGCGGCCACTGCACTCCAGTCTGGGCGACAGAGTGAGACTCCAACTCAAAAAAAAAATAAAAAAATAAAAAAATAAATAATAAATAATTCTATTTCTTACAACCACCAGCTTGCTACTGTGGGCATTTCTGTGCACACGTTCAAGTAGTATTATCAGATGCCTTCCAGAAGGTAGAATAATGTATGCAAAAACATGAGATTTCAACTTTTTTTTAAAATTCTGGATCTCACTCTGTTGCCAGGTTGAAGTGCAGTGGCACTCTAAGACGAGTACCAAGAAGACAGGCACCAAGAAGACGAGAGAGTAAACCCGTAGTCAGGCAAAGAGAAATAAATTTATTAAAGAGGAGTCACCAGCACCCTCTGTTCTTTGTGGGTTCCTTTTATCCCCCTAGCCAGGGTTTGGTGGTCACGTAGCACACGTAGATCTGGAAGAGACAGGGGTCTGGTGGTCACACAGCCTTGAAGAAGCAGTTTGGGGGAGGCCTTGAGATGTGCTCTTTGAAAAAGCAGGAGTTGGCCGCAGAACAGTCAGTAACAGGACGCCGTTTATGAGGATGCAACAGATATAAGCAGTGAGCTATTTTAACAACAACTCCCCTGCTCCTTCCCCCATCTAAGTCCTATCATTCCAGCCTTTTTATGTAGGAAAGGGCCGAAGATCAATTTTCTATAAGTGCTTCCTGCTGAACAAGGATGTTACCTGGATGTGATTTTAAAAAAGACGGGAATGTGGGTCCAAGGGGTCAAAATGGGTTTGAAGTTTTTGATCATTTGAATGGGTTAAAAGTAGTGTATGGATAGTGTGGTTAGCAAAGGCTCCTTAGCGGTCCTGAAAGAATTTCAAAAACAGATGTATTAAACACGAATCAAAAGTAAAAGTGAGAATAAGTAGAAGGCGAGGGCATAGAAAGGGCAGGGCTGATGGCATTCAATTCCAGTTATTTAACCAACTTTCTCGTGAAAATTGACGTATTCTTGAGGTGCTGTTAGCTTTTTGTTGCCTCCGTTATAACACCCTATTCATTGGCATAGAACCAGCAGGCTTTTCCCAAAAATAAGCACAGGCCTCCTTTTTCTGCTGTGAGGAGATCTAAGCCTCTTCTATTTTGGAGAACTTCAGCTGCCAGGGAATTTAACTGGTTTTGGAGAGTGCCAAGTCCAGTGGCTACTTTCTGTATGCCCTCAGTCAGGTCCTCTGAAAGACTTTGATAGTATTTTCAAGAGGTGGTAAGTCCTGCCGTCCCTGCCCAATTCAGCTGTTATTTCTAAACCTATTAATAAAGGAATGAATTGCCCATTTGGATTGGTTGTGGATTAGTGGGACAGGGAGTGTTTGATTGTTTGGAGCAATAGAGGTATCTGGGGCTAGGTATGCCAGGGTACACACTCCTGTCCAGTTAGTAGGGAGACATAAGTATGTGGTGGTTCCACATAAGAAGAAAATTCCAGGAATAAGGAGACAGGAGCTGAAATCAATAGTAAATAAGAGTCTGTCAGGGTATTTGTCGGCAGCTTCCCAGATTGACAGAGAGCCCGCCAGCAGGGCTCCCACAATAGGAGTATTTGTGTTATATGCAAAAAGAGGTCTTCCTGAGAGGGCCAGAGAGTGTCTTGGAGTTTCTGAGACATTATAGATGGATCGGCCTGAAGGAAAGGTGAGAGATGAAATGTAGTTACAGAGATGTGGGGATATAGTTTCTAACCAAGGGTCAGAATTGTTCATAGAGTTTTGTCTGGAAAAGCAGAAAGGAGCCAGTTATTGTAGACAAATGTTAGAGGTGGTGATCCCTCTTGCTGGTTCTTCATAGATAGAAGTGAGATTTGTAATGAAGGAGGTTAATATGATGTCAAGATTTTTTATTTGATTAGCTGTATACAAAAAGCGTCTATATGATGCAAAGAGAGGTTTTCCTCTATATGTGTGACAAAGAGAGGTGTGTGCATGAGTCCATCGTTCTGTGGAAATGGGGAGTGTCGACCCTCCAGACGAGGTGATGGATCAGCAGATTCAGCAATTGCTAACTAAGACTGGATTTGAGGTACTGAGTAGACGATGGGTTAAATTTAGAGTTTTGAATAGGTAGGCAAGTTTGGGGGCAGAAGGAGATACAAAAGGAGTGGGTGAAAGAGATCCATCTGCCTGCCACCTGGATAATTACTCTTGGTAATTAAGAGAGGGTGATGAGAGACAATATGGGAAAATGTATCTAGACTGATGTTAGTAAGAGGAGACCCCAGAGGATAAGAACTATAGCAAGGTAAGCAAAGCAGAGGTCCTGGGCACCTTCAGGTTTCATTTAGAAAGTGATAGTACAAAGATTTTGAAAAGTGAAAAATCTTTTTTGTAGCAAAGACGGCAGGGGGTAACAAAGACAGCAGGGGGAAATAACCAGCAATTCTATTATAGAACAAAAGTGCCACACAAGATTTTTTCTTTCTTTTTTTTCTTTTAACCAAAAACATTACCTTTATAGTAACAATGTTTTACATTTTTCCTTTGCTTTTTTTTTTTTTACCTTTTAGATAACTTTTTCCCTTTATAGTTTGAATTAATGTTTAGTAACTTTTGATTAAGATGAGGCTATAAAATTTCAACATGGATGGCCAGGACCAAAAGCCTGGCACCTGTGTTAATTAAGAAATTTATTTGGGTTTCAGTGCCCCAATATTCACCCGGGGATTGTTGGGGTGATGGTGAGCCAGTGCCAGGCACTTTAGCAGATTTCCTGGCCTCCGTAAGTGACCACCATCTGTGAGCCCAGTGTTCTCTCCTCTCTTCAGAAGAGAATGCACCTGCTTCCCAGTGGCTCTTTGGCCTGCACAGTGGATAAGGTCCAGAAGGCTTAGGCCTCTTTGAAAGCTTTTAGTGGCCCCACAGACTGTACCCACAAGCAACAAACACCATCCCCTTAGCAGCTTTATTTTTACCAGGTCTCTGAGGGGCAGTTGGAGTTTTGTCGCTAACTGCAACTGCCCGCTGGGGCGCTTCTTTGACTCTCTAGTTCTGCTGCCCTCCATGTTGGCACTGTTTCTTTTCTTAATGTTTTGACTGAAAAAAACTTAAAAGCTTCTTTTTAGTAGGTTACACATAAGAAACTTTTGACCATTTTTCCATTTGTAACAGTCTGAGGCAAAGCCCTTTCAAGTGAACAGACCCCAGGGATGTGAAATGATTTATTCCTACTTATTTATAATTATGAATGGGCAAATTTGCTTCAAAACCTTATAAAATATTAAATTACAGTTTTAGTTGTTAGATGTGGACAATTAGGTGACAGTGATCAGTTCCTATCCTTATTGTGTTTACACAATATTTTATCCATCCGGCAGGAGACATACTAGGGTTAGTAAAAGTGACTTAACTAGGTGGGAAGGGCCAGTTCCCTAACCTTATCATGTCATGCAGGGTGTTTAGCATTTAAAACATTACCTGTCAGCTGGGCTCGGTGGCTCAGCCTGTAATCCCGCAAATTGGGAGGCTGAGGTGAGTGAATTGCCTGAGCCCGAGGGTTCGAGACCCACTCAGGCAACTTAGTGAGACCTCATCTCTACAATAAATCAAAAAATTAGCCGGGTGTGGTAGTGCGCGCCTGTAGTTCCAGCTACTCGGAAGGCTGAGGCGGGAGGATCGCCGGAGCCCAGCAGATTGAGGCTGCAGTGGCCGGGAGCAGCCGCTGCACTCCAGTCTGGGCAACGGAGTGAGACTCCAATTCAAAAAATAAAGTAAAATAGAATAAAATAAAATAAAATAAAACATTACCTGTCTCGTAAGAGGGTGCTAGTTAAGCACAACAGATGACTTAACTTTTTTTTTTAATGAAATACACTTTAGTGAGCCTGGTATAACAAACACTGGTGTTATCTAGCATTAATGTTTTAACATATGGTAAAGTTGGAAGTAAAATTTTATTAGAGTACTTGCACATTGAGTTGGGAAAAAGCAGATTAAAATTACTATTGACTTTTTTAGTTGGTTAACAGGATTGATTAACACATGTTGTCTTTACTTTTGTCTGGGAAGAAGGTTGATATAGTCCCAGTGCAGATTTAATTTGAGAGAGATTTATCAAAAAAAAACAAGCATGAACTTTAATATTTTTTGTCCCAGCCCCCCCCTGAGGAGAGACCGGTTAGTGTAAACCTGAATGGGCTTCCCAGGTACACACTGAGGGTGGTGAGGAGGTCGCACACAAGTTTGACGGGCCCGCAGCTAGCAGGGCTGGCGCCAGAGGGTTTTTAGGCAGTGGCCGAAGGGGGGTGAGAAGGCTGCAGGCTGCGGTCAGGCGCTGCGGCCTTTGGTCCCGGGGCCCCCCCCGAAGGTGAAAGAGAAGAGGCACCGGAGGCCAGGGCTGGATGTCACCGGCCCCCCCCCCAAAGGTAGAGGTGGAGGGCGAGGACAAGCAGGAAGGGAAACTGAGGGGAGGGTGGGGGAAAAGCAGATTATGGGAGCCAAGGGCAAAAATACGGCAAGAGGCCTGGTATCTCGGCGGCGAGCTAACTTACACAAGGCCGGAATACATGGAGTTTTGAGGTCCTTGTCACTTCCTTTGAAGTCCAAGTCAAGCTGCAGGAGTGTATCAGGATTTAAAGGGAGTCACCTTTTCGGCTGGGGTTTATCATCCCCCAGCTTATGTTGGGGAAAATTTTCCGTACTCGGCCCCCCCCGCTGAAAGAATCAGCCGGGACCAGGGGGCCGGGGCTGGTCCCCGGGTCCTTGAGCAGTGTTGGAGTGAAAGGAAACATTTGGGGGCGGGCTCTTGGTTGTGTGGATTTGTTTTGGGGGTTTTAAATTTTTTTTTTTTTTTATAATCAGTATTTTTTATTATCGTTTTGTAGGGTACAGTTAAGGGTTAGGTGTACAATTACGTTTCATTCAGGCACCCTATTGATAAGAGGGTTTTCCCAGCCCCAGATAGATATTAGCTACTGTTAATCCCATCCCCCCCAAAATTTTCCCCAGTACCATCAGTCATTTTCTTATAGTATTACATTGGATGTTCAAGGTCCATTATATGAGTGAAAACATGTGATATTCGGATCTTTGTTTCTGTGAGAGGTCACTCAGTATTATAGACTCTAGTTCCATCCAGGTAGCTGCGAAATCCATGATTTTGTTCTTTTTCAGGGCTGCGTAGTATTCCATCGTGTATATGTACCACATTTTTTTAATCCAGTCCTCTTTTGAGGGGCAGCATGGTTGTTTCCAGGTTCTTGCTATTGTGAATAATGCTGCGATAAACATACGTGTGCAGGTATCTTTTTTATAGAATGATTTGAGTTCTTCAGGGTATTTTCCCAGTAGGGGGATTGCAGAGTCATAAGGAAGGTCAATATTTAGAGCTTTCAGGAATCGCCACACTGCTTTCCACAGGGGTTTTGCACTAGCTTACACTCCCCCCAAACCAGTGTAGAAGTGTTCCCTTTTCACCACACCCTCTCCAGCAGCTGTTTTTTTTTGAGTTGTTGATAATTGCCATTCTGACTGGAGTTAGGTGATATCTCAGTGTGGTTTTGATTTGCATCTCCCTGATGATTAGTGAGGTTGAGCATTTCTTCATGTTTTTTGTTGGCTGTTTGAATGTCTTCTTTTGTGAAGTGTCTTTTTCATATCTTTTGCCCATTTTATAATGGGGTTGCTTGTTTTCTTCTTTTCAGTACGTTTCATTTCCTTGTGGATCCAGGATGTTAAGCCTTTGTCAGACCTAGAGTTGGCAAATACTTTTTCCCAGTCTGTAGGCTGTCTCCCTACTCTCTTGATGGTTTCTTTGGCTTTGCAGAAGCTTGTCAGTTTAATAAGGTCCCATTTGTCTATCTTTCTCTTAAGTCCTGTGGGTTTCGGGTTTTGTACAGGAATTGGATGCCCGTTCCGATTTCCATGAGAGTTTTTCCCTTTCCCTTTTTCTAATGTTCTTATGGTTTGAGGTTTTACATTTAGGTCTCTGATCCATTTGGAGTTAACCTTTGTGCATGGGGATAGATAGGGGTCCTGTTTCAATCTTCTACATGTGGTCAACCAGTTTTCCCAGCACCATTTACTGAATAGGTTCTCCTCACCCCATTGGTAGGTGGTGGGGGCTTTGTCGAAGATGAGTTGGTTGAGGAATTGAGGTTTTGCTTCTGGAATCTCAATTCTGTTCCATTGATCTATATGCCTGTTCTTGTACCAATACCAAGCTGTTTTGATGATTGTAGCTTTATAGTAAAGTTTGAAGTCTGGTATTGTGATACCACCTGCTTTTTTTTTTTTGCTGAGGATTGTTCTGGCTATTCTTGGACGTTTGTGTTTCCATATGAATTCCTGTGTTTTTTTTTCTAGGTCAGAGAAGAATGTTATTGGTAATTTAATGGGTATTGCATTGAATTTGTAGATTGCCTTAGGTAAGATGGACATCTTCACAATGTTGATTCTTCCGATCCATGAGCATGGGATATTTTTCCACTTGTTCATGTCAGCTTTGATTTCTTTGAGCAGTGTTTTGTAATTTGCATTGTAAAGGTCTTTCACGTCTCTGGTTAGGAAGATGCCAAGGTATTTCATTTTTTTTGTGGCTATTGTGAATGGAATTGTGTTTTTTATTTGGGTTTCTGTTTGTTTATTATTGGTGTAGAGAAATGCGATTGTTTTTGTACATTTATTTTGTATCCTGAGACTTTCCCAAAAGGCCTTTATAAATGTAAGGAGGCCTTTAACAGATTCTCTTGGGTTTTCAAGGTACACCATCATATCATCTGCATAGAGAGATAACTTGACTTCCTTTTTTCCCTATTTGAATACCTCTGATTGCCTCGTCTTCTCTGATTGCTCTAGCCAGGACTTCCAATACTATGTTGAACAGGAGGGGAGAGAGTGGGCATCCTTGTCTAGTTCCAGTTTTCAGGGGAATTGGTTCCAATTTTTGTCCATTTAGGAGTATGCAGGCTGTAGGTTTCTCGTAGATGGCTTTTATTATTTTGGGGTATTTTCCCCCGTATGCCTAGATGTTCAAGGGTTTTTATCAAGAAGGGGTGCTGGATTTTATCAAAAGCTTTTTCTGCATCTAATGATATGATCATGTGGTTTTTGTTTTGACATCTGTTGATGTATTTAATTACATTTATGGTTTTACGAATGTTGAACCAGCCTTGCATGCCAGGAATGAAGCCTACTTGGTCATGGTGAATGAGTTTTGAGATGTATTGTTGAATCCTGTTTGCTAGGATTTTGTTGAGAATTTTAGCATCTATGTTCATCAAAGATATTGGCCTGTAGTTCTCTTTCTTTGTTGGATCTTTACCTGGCTTGGGTATCAGTGTGATGTTGGCTTCATAAAATGATTTGGGGAGATTTCCCATCTTTTTCTATCGCCTGGAATACCTTGAGTAGGATTGGTATCAGCTCCTCCTTGAACGTCTTGTAGAATTCTGCTGGAAAGCCATCTGGACCAGGGCTTTTTTTTGTAGGAAGTTTTTTATTACGTAGTCGTTTTCCCTTGATTGTAATTGGTCTATTTAGGGTCTCAATTTCTTCTTGTTCCAACCTAGGTAGATTGTGTGATGTCAGAAAGTCCTCCATTTCCTTGTGGTTTTCAAGTTTGTTTCCATACAAGTGTACATAGTAGTCTCTAATGATCTTTTGTTTTTCTTCAGGGTCAGATGTGACTTCATCTTTTGTGTTTCTGATTATGCTTATTTGTTTTTTTTTTCGTTTTTTCTTGGTCAGTCTAGCTAGGGGACCCTCGATCTTGTTTATTCTTTCGAAGAACCAGCTTTTTGTTTTATTGATTTTTTCAATTATCTTTTTGTCTTCTATGTCCTGGATTTGGGCTTTTATTTTGGTGATCTGGATTCTTCTGCTGAAATTAGGGTTTTTGTGGGCTTGCTTTTCCCGCTTCTTTAGGTGGCTTGTTAGATTGTGAATTTCTGTTCCTTCCATTTTCTTCATGTGTGTTTGTAGGGATATAAATTCCCCTCTTACTACAGCTTTCAGGGCATCCCAGAGATTTTGGTAAGATGTTTCTTCATTTTCATTTGTTTCCAGGTATCTTTTGATTCCTGTTTTGATTTCGTCATTGACCCAGGAGTTGTTTAGCATCATGCTGTTTAGTGTCCATGTCTTTGTGGGTTTTGGGGGGACTTTGTTGGTGTCAATATTTATTTTTATTCCACTGTGGTCCGAGAAGGTGTTTGGTAGAATTTCAGTCCTTTTAAATTTGCTTATACTTGATTTATGGCCGAGTAGTGGTGGGTCTTAGAATATGTTCCATGTGGTGATGAGTTAATGTGTATTCTGTGGTCTTTGGATGGAGTGTTCTGTAAGGGATCAATTAAGTCCATTTGGTCCAAGGTCACATTGAGGTTCCGGATCTCCTTGCTGATTTTTTGTCCTGATGATCTGTCTAGGGTTGTGAGTGGGGTATTAAAGTCCCCAGTTATGATAGTGGTAGAGTCAATATCTTTCTTTAGTTTTCCAAGAAGTTGCTTTATGAAGGTTGGTGCACCTATGTTTGGGGGCATATATTTTTTAGGATAGATATTTCTTGTTGATGGAAATTTAACCTTTTATCATTATGTAGTGACCTTCTGTATCTTTTTTGATTTTTAATAGTTTGAAGGATATTTTGTCTGAAATTAAGATGGCTACTCCTCCTTTCTTTTGTATTCCGTTCGCCTGAAAGATTGTTTCCCATCCTCTTACCTTGAGTCTGTGGGTGTCCTTTCTAGTGAGGTGAGTCTCTTGAAGGCAATAGATTGTTGCCTGATGATATTTTATCCATTTTGCCAATCTATGTCTTTTCAGTGGTGCATTTAGTCCGTTCACATTTAGGCTAATAATTGAAATGCAAGAGTTGATCCCTGTCATAAGGTTCTTACAGAGTTGTTACTGTTTATTTGTTGTCTTTCTTTGGGTTTTGGAGTTGGTTCAGGTGTGTTTTTTAAACTTTTGCCTGTACTCTTGTGAAGAATGCTGATGTTCTTTTTTTTTTTTCTTCTGTGTTCAGTACTTTCTTGAGTGTTTCTTGTAGCGGTGGTCTGGTGGCAGCGTAGGTTCTTAGGGATTGGATGTCTGGAAAAGATTTTAATTCTCCCTCACTAATGAAGCTTAGTTTAGCTGGGTAGGTTATTTTTGGTTGAAATTGTTTTCTTTTTTGTACTTTGAAGATAGGGCTCCAGGCTCTCCTGGCCTGAAGGGTTTCTGTGGATAAATCTGCTGCTATTGGGTTGGTTTTCCCCGGTAGGTAGTCTGGCCTTTTTCTCTTGCTGCCTTTAGGATTTTTCCTTTTATAGCTACTTTGTTTAGGGAATTATTATGTGTCTGGGAGTTGGTCTTCTCATTTGTTGTCTTGCAGGGGTTCTCTGAATCTCTTGTGTTTGAATTTTTTCATCTTTACTGAGATGAGGGGAAATTTTTTGAATGATTTCATGGAATGTTTGTTCCAGTGTGGCTTCTGTTTCTCTTTTTGCCTCAGGAAGCCCCAAATTTTTCTCAGGTTTGGTCTCTTGAAGTGATCATTCATCTCTTGCAGGTTTTGTTCTGTCTTTTTGAGCTTTTTTCTATGCTTTTGACAGTTTGGGTTAGTTCTGTGTTTTGGTCTTCGAGCTCTGAGATTCTTTCTTCGGCTTGGCTGATTCTGCTTTCCATGCTTATTAGTCTGTTGTTCATTTCCATCACAGTATTCTTTACTGCTGTCATTTCGGACAACAGCTCCTTCCTATTTTCCTCTTGTCTCTCCTCAATTTTTTTAAAATTTTCTCCATTAAAGTCTTGATGTCTGGGTTTGTTGCATGTAGCCAGTCATTCTGGGGGCTCTTCATTGTTTGTGTTCCAGAATCTGTTTTTCATTGTCTGATCTCCCAGGGGTCTGTGTAAGCCCCTTTTTCTTCTTTTGGTTTTTCTTCATTTGTGCGGTTTTTTCCCCTTCCCTACTTTTTTCCCTTTCCCCCCACGTCACCGTCTTCTTTAATTTTGTTTTTTAGGGGTAAAGGGACTGGTTTTACTTCTGTTCGTTCAATCTCCCATTCTTTATGTTTGTCGTCTTACTTTGTTCAATTTTGAAGTTGCACTGTAGGTTGGAGGTGGTCCTTTTTGCAGTTTTGAGATGTATTTAAGGGGAGAGCTGTGATTCAAAATCTGTCTGCAGGTCCTGGTGTTCGCTGACAGGCGTGTGGATAATGTGGAACCCACTTCCCACTGCCCCGGAGTCTGTCCGTGCAGTGGGGCTGTAGGTTTACTCCCTTGAGTCGCCAGCAGGTGGTGCTATCTCATCTGCTCGCCCCAGAGGGGGTGGGGCCGGACAGGAACAAGATGGCTGCCTGCCTCCGAGCAGGCAACAGAAGCCCCACGGAGCCAGCAGCACAATCTCAGACACAGGAGATTTGGCAGCAATCCCTGCAGATCTTCCTTGAAGCCGATTTGGGGTGGATCTCCTCTCGGGCGGGTTGTGATGAGCTGCGCGGGCCGAGCGCGGGGCGCCGGGGGGGGCCGGGGGGGGGGGGGGGGGGGGGGGCGGGGGGGGGGGGGGAGGCGGGAGCGCCGGGGCGGGAGGCGGGAGCGCCCTGTCTTGGGGTTTTAAAAGCAACTTGGCGAGACCTCATCTCCACAACAAATCAAAAAAAAAAAATCAGCCGGGCGTGGTAGCACGCGTCTGCAGTTCCAGCTACTCCGAAGGCTGAGGCAGCAGGGTCGCCAGGGCCCAGCAGGTGGAGGCCGCGGTGGCCGGGAGCGGCCACTGCACTCCAGTCTGGGCGACGGAAGGAGACTCCGACTCAAAAAAAAAAAGTCCGAGAGACCCCAGAATTTATTCAAATAAAAGAGCCAGGGGTCCAAGAGCGTATTTAAATACGCGGGTGTGTGGGTGATGCACGAGGAGGACTTACCGGGGGTGCAGAAAGGCGTATGCAGCTGTTGACGCTTGAAGGTTTTTTTGTGAAGTTGCTTCGCCAACAAAAAGAAAAACAGCAAAGAAACCAAGCCCTTTTTTCTCCCACCCCTGGGTTTCTTGCCTCCCTAGGGAGTAGCCCTAGGCAGAGATTGCCAGTTATCCTCCAAGATTCAGCCCGGTCCACGGGAAACTTAAGAGACGTCGGTTAGAAGGAAGTAGAGTTAGCTCTAGCGTTTCCCCCTGTCGGGCCACAGACGTTTGATGTTTTTCACCAGGACCTTTTCGCACACTGAAGTGGAGCCTCAGTCAGAGCTTTTGATGTCGTTCACAGGGAGTTACCAGTTAGGAAAAAAGGAAGAGAGACATCTCGGAAATCTCAGTGGAACCTTCAGAAAAGGTTAGGGTCAGGAGGGTGCAGTGGGGGCACAGCACTGCCAGGGCCAGCGTGCCAGAGGTGTGCTCTGGCAACCAGAGATTCGAATAGCACAGAGATTTGTAACACAAAGAGATGAAGAAAGAAAAAATTTATTTAAGAACAAGATTATTTTCCGCGGACAGGAAGAGGGCCTATGTATTTTATTAGTATGTGCCTAAGAGGCTCGCCATACCCATTTTTCTTCCTCTTGGAGAAAGGTAGAGGAAAGTATAATGTAAATATTAAGTCAGTTTAAGTTGTAAGACTAGGTAAGACCTTTCGATTTTTTTTAGATAATTATCGGAGTTTGAGAAGAAGAGGCCAAGACACTTTCTGATTTGAGATAGGTGGAGAGAGAGAATGGGGTGTGAATTGGAACAGTGCCTTCTGTCCCGGCTACTTCCTGTAAGGGGAGGAGTGGCCCAGGGAGAGGAGCACGGTTTTGTCGTGAAGTTTTCTGTTTTAAGGTTGTTCGGGACGGACGGGTGTGGGGAGGATATTTGGCGAGATTGGAGTAGTACCTTGGGACAGTGGGGCAGGGACGGGACTGGGGCTTTAAGCTTGCTACTGGCACGGGTATAGTGCCTGCTAGTGTATTTTTACTAATCGTAAAATGAGTCAGAATTGGCAAGCATTTAATTTTTCAAACTGGTGGTCACACAAAGCACAAATAATTTTCACGTATTGTCCTTTGACCACCACTGAGGCTGGATACTTTTTTATGTGAGAGATGACCACTGTATTTCTTTGACTGTAAAATGTTTTCGCACATCCTGTGTCCTTTTTTACATTGAGATTGTGTTTTTCCTCTTTCCTATCAGGGGCTCCTAACATGTTTTACTTGAATGCCTTCCCTCCCACATCATCCTAGGAAGCTGCTGCCCAGGTGCACGTCTCAGAATTGATCTGTCCTGGATCTGTTCTCATAAATCAGCCGACTGTCAAGAAACCTGAGATGTGATCCTTCCACTTGGCAATGCCTCCCATCAGGACGTGATCTGGGATCCCTTTTTCCTCATGCACAAAGGATGGGAGGTGGGTTTATTGACGGCCCCATGTGAGACTCAGGCACTCTGGCCAGGACTCGACCCTCACTGCCAAAATAACAGTCAACAGGCCTGAAATTTTCTCTCATGATATTCCTCAGCCTGCCACCAAGCCCCTTGTCCTGGCCACCTCAACCTCTGGTTCAAACTTGTGTTGAGATAAATACAAATCCAGCTCTCTGGCTGCCAAGAATGTATGTGGCCAGGTTACAAACTGAGCATTCAGGGACCCGGCAAGAGGTCTTTCCAGGGTCCCAGCAAGACTTTCTAGAATTGTCCAAAGACACTGAGCCTCGGTTTGTTCCACACCCTACCCTCAAAGAGAATTGGAGATGGAATCTGAGAGCCATAATTCTAGCCTCCTCCCTAGTGAAAATAAACTTGGACTCAGATAGGCAGCCCAGGTGACCATAAGGACACAGGCCCAGATGCTGAGAAGTAATCATGTTTCCCCACAAGAGACCTCAACTGAGTTCCCTCAAAGCCTACATTGTCCCCCAACCTCCACCATCCAGACACGTTCCAGAATAGCCTCCAGAATTGTCCTGAAGAGATGAGACCAAAGATGGTGGGGCTCCGAGATCAGAATGGCTGTCTCGTCTTCCCCAAAAGATCTATACTCATTGGTGAGAGCCCTCACACCTTAGAGGCTTAGTCTGTGTCCCAGTAAGTGTCCCCTAGAAGGACCTTCTGGTCTCCTCCTCTGAGAAGAGTGCCCAGAAATTAGATCCTTTATGCGAGGAATACCCAGCCACTGCTCTCACATGACTTAAGTGATTGATGAACTGACATTCTTAGGAGAAAAAAGCGGCAGAAACATCCAGTGTCTGGTAAGTCTGTGGAAACCACAGACTTACCAGACACTGGATATTAGGTGGTAGACATATACACACTGCCTAATGAGGTTATGTAAATTTAAGTTGAATTGATATGGTGCTTATCATAAATATAAAAAAGTAAAGTTAGTTAATTTTGCAAGAAAACTGAGGTACGTTTTATAAGGGCAATCAAATATACATTTAATTGGAAGTTATAAAAATGATCTGCACTTGGTGTGTAAATGACTGAGTTTTGGATAGCTCTCTAAACTTCACTTATAGATGTGGAAACAGATCTGCTTTTTTGTGAGACATCTTCCAAATCCTTGCTGTTTTTAACCAGCGCCCCTCATGATACTAGATTTCTTTTATTCTGAGGAAGCATTTCTGTGGAAACCATAGTAGAGATTTTGCTAATTTGGGTTATTAAAACCCAAATGTTTTGGTTAGTGCATTTCATTGCTAACCAAGTGCTCCTACAGATAGCATTCTGCAGAGGTGATTTGATTTGCCCTTTCACCTCAGTTCAATTCTTCTTAATTTTATCTATAAAATATTATTTACTTTTGATAAAAGAAACCTTATATTACCATTTGGTGTATATTTGGATTTTATTAGAAATGCAAATTTTTAGGCAAAGTCAAGACTTATGCTAGAAAAATCTTGATTTTTAAATAATATTTCCAAGTGTGTCACATGCCCATTGATGATTGTTAAGCCGATAATTTTATTTTTAAAAGGAAGGAAGTTTATATGGCTATATCGATTTACCAAAAGGTACATTTCAAGATTGTGTTTTTCAACGTGCATACAACTTATCTAAACAAAAAAAAAGCCTAAAAAATTAATAATTAAACTGGGAATGGGGAATGGGCTGAAGTTTAGATTAAACAAAAATGGCACATGATTAGCAGTGGTTGAGTCTGGGTGACAGGTCTATTACACTGTTTTGTGTCTTTTGTATAGTTTTAAATGTTCTGTAACGAGATACTTGTATAAGATGACAAAGTGCTCTGCAAGGTTAGCAGTTACAACGTGATTTCTTCTAGGGAAGAGGGACAAAGTGGATTTCAGGGACCACTAGTAAGCCGCTTCTATTTATTGGTTATGTGCAAATGTATTTGCTTTGTAATAATGCCTTGAGCTTTACATCGATGTTTTACACATGTATTTCTGTATGCACCATTATACATTAATAAAAGTTTAAATCTTAAATATTTGCACAAAATGCAAAAGTTAATGTTCCAGAATAATAGCAGTTTTTTATGTATAAAGTGGAACATTTTCACTCAAGACATCATCAGATGGGTATTAATAGCCCAGTGTGGTTATTCATGTCCTAATGCCTGGGTGATCCCTGAGGTCTTTCAATTTTTGCTTCACTTCCGTAAGAGGCGTGGCGTCTGTGTCTGGGATGCACCTGGCCCGGGCGCCTCCGCGCCGCCCTGCGCCCCGGCCCTGCGGGGGGCCGGGGGCCGTCGGGGCGGGCCGGCCCGGCGTCGGCGGCCGGGCTGGGGCGGACGCGCGGTCTCGGCGTTGCGGGCGCCTCTGCCTCCTGTTCCGAGCTGGAGGGAGTCGCCGGCAGCTCGAAGCCCGGGCTTCGTCCCGCAGGAGCCGTGGGCGAAGCGCTGCGCGCGGCCGGGGTTCGCGGTGGGGGTCCCCGCGGCGGGCGTGCGCGCCACGTGCGGTCACCGGTGCGGGAAGTTTCTGCAGCCACCTGCTTCGGGCTGGCCGTGTGGACGTTTGCTGGTTACGTGGTCAGCGTTAACTGAAGGCTGGCTGTTGGTTAAAAATGCCGTTTTCTGCTCAGGTAGTGGCTGACCAGCCGAGAGCTGGGTTCGATTTGGGTATTCAAACCCGCAGACTCGGGCACGAGAGCCACCGCGGTGTAACTGCCTGCTGTGTCATTATTTAACACTGCAGAGGGAGGCCTGCTTCCCCCAGCATTTTCCTCATACGCGGTCGGGGTCAAAACCCACCACCCCGTTCCCCCGGCCTATCTCAGGCTTGCAGTAACATTTCTTAAACTTCCAGTTTCTCGCTGGCATTCCCAAACACCAAATTCCCCTCTCTCATTCACAGCATTACTAAGTAACTGTTCTTTATTGTACCTCTCAGACACAGTATTTAAGTTAATAGTTTTTCACAAAAGGGTAGACGGTACTTTTTTCCTGACACTCTAATGTAAAAAAAAAAAAAACGGAAGAGAGAAAGAATAAATCTTTGTGCTTCTCTTTCTTGTGTCTCTCCCAGGCACAGACAACTTACCAGAATGTCTTTGGGCTGAGATTCCACTTTTGAAATATTGCAGGATGATGTCTCCTTCACCACCCTCCTGTCCTTCCCTGGTCCTGAGTGTTAGACGGGGGCGTCACCCGAGATTCCCTCAGTGGCCGTGTCTTTTGAATTGTTTCATAACGATCAGCCCCTGGTCAGCTACTCCTGTAGGACAGACTGCAGTAGGGGAGTGGAGTCTTTCAGAACAGCTCAATGCCCTGCGGTTGAGAGGAGCCTCGTGGTGTATATACCCTTCCTCCGTGAAACTAACCCCTTAGAACTTTATTTATTTTTATTTTATTTATTTTTATTTTGAATTGGAGTCTCACTCTGTCGCCCAGGCTGGAGGGCAGTGGCCACTCCCAGCCACCGCAGCCTCGACCTGCGGGGCTCCAGCGATCCTTCCGCCTCAGCCTTCCAAGTAGCTGGAACTACAGGCGCGCGCTACCACGCCCGGCCGATTTTTGATTTATTGTAGAGATGAGGTCTCGCCAAGTTGCCCAGGCGGGTCTCGAACCTGCGGGCTCAGGCAATCCACTCACCTCAGCCTCCTAAAGCACGGGATTACAGGCTGAGCCACGGAGCCCAGCTAGAACTTAAGATTACCTGTTCCAACCCCAGTTTCCATTCCTTGGAGACAAGACGATTGCTGGTCAGCCAATCAGATGCTGGGTTTAAGAGGAAATGACATAAATGATTCTTGCTCTCTGGATTCTCTCGGATTTGTGAAGGGAGAAAAACTATCCCAAAAGACAAAGAAAACCCACCCCAGGGAGGCAAAGAACTTGAAGGCAAAATGCACCTGGGGCGCTCAGTGCAGCACAGTGCAGCACAATGCAGCGTCTCCTGGGGAGGTGGAGGCACTGAAATGGAGCCTTTGGGTGAGCAGGACGGGGTGCAAGGATGTCCCAAGTGAGAGGATGGCCTGACTTGACGCGTAAATCAGACATGGCTTGAACCGCCACTCCCTGATCTTATCATTTTGGAAAGATTTGTTCTGTTATTTAAGCTTCACGCTTTCATTAACTGTAAATCACATTTTATCAGAAGAACTTGAAAGATAAGAAAATATTTTTGAAAGGCATAAAAGAGGTGTATTTTAGAAACAAAAAAGAATAAATTATTACATAGTCATATGTTTAATTTGTCAAAATTTTTTATTTAATTTTTTTTTCCTCAGAGCAAGGACAGTCAATTTCTGGGTCCATTCTTTTTGGAGGGTGATTTCAAACAAAATCCCAGGGCTTAGTTTTGAGAATGCTACCAGGGAAACAAAATACAGAAAATCTCTCTTCCATTATGGCTGTAGAAAGTAAATATATTTCCACAGGGAAGTGTGGTAGATTAATTGGTGAATTGCATAGATTTAACAAAACATCAGTTCTTTTTTGCAGAGTGGAGAGTTTGTGATAGATAATATCTCTGTTCTGTATCTTGTTATTTAGATGTCTGAGTTTAATGCTAGGAGATGGAACTTGACGCCTCCCAGAAATTTTCATCTATGATTAATTGTTCATTAAATGATTTATTATGGAAATAATCCAATGGCGTGTTATTGTTTTAAAAAGATGCTTTTGCCTTTTCAGTTGAGGCATAAAACGTAAGTGTCTTCAGTTTCATTCCTTTCTATAAACACTGTATATAATTTTGCTGGATTCTTCAAACACTGGGAATTTTCTCATTTAAAGCTATGTGAATTACCCTGACTTGGAAATAGAATCTTGAGCTCAGTGACTCCAAGCTAAGACCAATTTTGATCCTGTAAAAAGAGGTCATGGAGGGCCAGGAGCTCGTTCTAAGGAGACCTCCCTGCAGGTGTCCCAGCCTGCTTACATCAGCCATGGAAGGAGCCTTCATACTGAGAGAAACTGCAGAGCTCTGGAAAACTGGGGACCTCCAGGTAGATTCAGGAGGGTTGTGATGGAAGGGGGTTTGGAGGCTCTTTCTGAGGATAAAATGTCCTTTTATTGTTTTTACATTCTCTCCAATAAAACAAATTTAAGTTTAGGCAGTTACTTCGTTTTAAAGGAGCAACTATAAGACCTTTGGGAATCTCAAAAGTTAGGCAGAAAAGGGCTTTCGGTCACAGGGAGGAGCAAACAAATATTAGAAGGAAAAGGGAAGGACAGGGAAGAATGAAGGGCGACAAAATCAGTTTCCTGATCGGAGGATATTTTACCCTGAAATCAGCCTGTTCTTAGTAGAGGCATAAAGAGGGACTCTGTGTGGCTTAGACTCGGGTGGGTCAAAGTTTAGGGACCTAGTGAAAGAGAGAAACTTAAGCAAAGTTTGGTTTGACCACTGAACACAAAATTGTTCAACTGATTGCTTATGACAAAACAAATGGGAATTTGCAGGGTCTGTGGTGTTGTGATAGGTAAAAAATGAAGCATCCTGTAAGTCATAATGGGGCAGGGTGTTTCTCTACAGTAAGCTGCTCCTGATGAACACAAATGAGTGAAATTTTGTAATCACAACTATTTACCAGAATTACCTACCATGCCATCTCACCACCTCCCTACTTTCCTTTACCCTGTCTGTCTTTTCCGTTTGACTGTTCCAGAGT
>JAPVLO010003238.1:0-23850 GCA_027257055.1 Cephalopachus bancanus
AGGATACTTCAGCCAGGAATGGGACTGGTGTCTCTGAGGAGCAGGCGCCTAGAGCCTCCCTGAGTGACCAGCGGCTTGGTGATGATGAGAGATGATGTAGCCAGGGAGCTAGCTGAGACCCGAGACTCCCATGCAAGCAGTGGAACAGCAGCAGCAGGGGGCTGCAGTATCCGGCCCTGCGTGGGACCGGGGGTCCCCAGACCTCAGACCAGCACTTGCGGTGGTGGGCTGAGGGGTGGGGGAAGAAAAGTCAGAGTCTTTTTGGGAACTCACGTTCGGAGATCTCACAAGTTCACCTATGCTGTCACCATCTTGTTCCCCCCCTGATATTTATTCTTTCTGAATTCCATTGATCTTTCTACTTTGGTCCTCCATTATATTATTTCTCCTTTGGCTTCTACTTCTTTCCCTGTCCTGTGTGGACCCATGCTCAACTACTCAGACTACTCTTTTACCGGCCTTTAGATTCCTTCTGTCCCTAACCTATCACATTCACACAATCAAATCCTAATGCAGAAGGTGCTAGAGTCCACATGTTCTACTTGTTCATCTGGGTGCTGAGTGCTGCTGGAGAAAGTGAACCATCTCCTCTCCTCTTAATTTTCAAATCATCTTGAGAAAGACTTTCTCTCTAGCATAGCTATGTGTTTCCATTTTCTCTATCTTCACAAAACCCATATCCTGACTCCAAGGCCCCCCCACCTGTCTAGGCATGGTTTCTATTTGATTCTTGGTTTCTGACATCTAGTCTTTTCAATCTCTTCTATTTCCCCATTCTCAATTTTTTCTTCAATGTTTTATTTATGTATTTTCCAACCATTCAAATAAATTGGAAGAGTTTTATAGTGTCCTACCATCTAGAGTTTGTTATTGACATCTTAAGACATTTGGTTTATCAAATATCTGTTTATTCATTTCCTACCCATCCATAAATTCATCTTAATTTTTTGTACATTTCACAGTAAGTTGTGGTCATCAGTATACTTCTCTCCAAATATTTCAGCATACTTATCATTGACTAGATTTCAGTATTTGTTTATAGTTCTTTTGAGGTAAGATTTATAAACCATTAAAATGCAAAGATCTTATGTATATCATTCATTGAGTTTTTTCAAATGCATACAGTGTGTTACTGATACCCCTATCAAGACATATCACATTACCATCACTTCAATACTACAAAGTATTCTTCTGCACTTTTACAGTTAACCTCACCCCTCTCCACCAGAATCAGTTAGGTTTTAACCATAGGATAATTTTGCCTGTTTTACATTACATAAATGTAATTAAACATTATGTGCCCTTTTATAGAAAGCTGCTTCCACTCACCATATTTTGAGATTCATCCATATTGTTGCAGCATTATAATTTATTCTTTCATATTGCTGATAAATATTGCATTTTAGAATATACTGCATTTTTCTTTTGTATGATTGTGCTGCAGTTTGCTATTGATGAACACCTGCACTTTTTCATGCTTGCTTTTTATAAATTAAGCTGCTATGAACATCCTCATAAAAGTATTTATGTGGACATATGTGTTTGTTTATCTTCAGTAAATACTAATTGAAAGATTACTGAGCCATAGAGTGTATTTGTATTTAGTTCCTTTACGAGGAACTGCCAGATCTTTATCCAAAGTGGTTGAACTCTTTTATACTCCCACCTCATAGGTGTGAGAGTTTCAATTGCTCCACATCTTCTCCAAGATTTAGTGTTATCAGTATTAATACTTTTTGCCATCTTATGGATGTGTAGTGGTATCTTGTAATGTCAATTTGCATTTTCCTGATGACAAATGATGGTGAATATTTTTTTTCTGAGATTCTTGACCATATGTATATCTTCTTTTGAAAGACCCATTCAAGTCATCTCCAATTTTTTTTTTTTTGGAGTTGGAGGCTCACTCTCACCCAGACTGGAGTGCAGTGGCCACTCCTGGCCACCACAGATTCTACCTTCTGGGCTCCAGCGATCCTTCTGCCTCAGCCTTCCAAGTAGCTGGAACTACAGGCACGTGCTACCACACCAGCTAATATTTTGACTTATTGTAGAGATGAGGTCTTTCCAAGTTGCCCAGGTGGGTCTCGAACCCACAGGCTCAGGCAATCCACTCACCTCAGCCTCCCAAGGAGTAGGATTACAGTCTGAGCCACCGAGCCCGGCTCATCTCCATTTTTAAAACTGAGTTTTTTGTATTTTTATCATCAAGCTCAAGGAATTCTTTATATATAGTGAATGTCAATCTATTATTAGATATGTTTGGTGAATATTTTCTCCCATGCTGTGGTTTACCTATCCATTTTAATCATATCTTTTAACTAGCGCACTTTAAAATTTTGATGAAGTCTATCATTAGTTTTCTGCATGGTTTTGATGTTCTGCCTCCTGCCTATGAAACCTATGCTTAGCCTCAAGTCACAAAGATATTCTCTTATATCTTCTTCCACAATTTATGGTTTTAGCTTTCACAGTTAAGTCACTCAGTCTCAATTTTTTGTGTATGTTATAAGATAAGGGTCAAGTTGTTTTGTTTTTGTTTTTCCGTATAGATATTCAATGATTTCAGAACCATTTCTTTTTTATTTTTATTTATTTATTTATTTTTTTATTGTGAAGTTGTGGGGTACAGTTAAGGGTTAGGTATACAATTGCGTTTCATTCAGGCACCCTGTTGATATAGGATGTTTCCCCGTACCCAGACAGATATTTGCTACTGTTAATCCTATCTCCCTCCCCCCACCATAGTTTCCCAGTACGGTCAGTCATTTTCATATAGTATTGCATTGGATGTTTAAGGTCCAATATATGAGTGAGAACATGTGATGCTCGGATCTTTGTTTCTGTGAGAGGTCACTCAGTATTATAGACTCTAGTTCCATCCAGGTTGCTGCGAAATTCATGATTTTGTTCTTTTTTATGGCTGTGTAGTATTCCATCATGTATATGTACCACATTTTTTAATCCAGTCCTCTTTTGACAGGCAGCATGGCTGTTTCCAGGTTCTTGCTATTGTGAACAATGCTGCGATAAACATACGTGTGCAGGTATCTTTTTTATAGAGTGATTTGTGTTCTTCAGGTATATTCCCAGTAGGGGGATTGCGGGGTCATATGGGAGGTTGATATTTAGAGCTTTTAGGAATCGCCACACTGCTTTCCACAGAGGTTGCACTAGTTTACACTCCCACCAACAGTGTAGAAGTGTTCCCTTTTCACCACACCCTCTCCAGCAGCTGTTATTTTTTGAGTTGTTGATAATTGCCATTCTGGCTGGGTTAGGTGGTATCTCAGTGTGGTTTTGATTTGCATCTCCCTGATGATTAGTGAGGTTGAACATTTCTTCATGTGTTTGTTGGCTGCTCGGATGTTTTCCTTTGTGAAGTGTCTGTTCATATCTTTTGCCCATTTTATAATGGGGTTGTTTGTTTTTTTCTTTTCAGCACGCTTGAGTTCCTTGTAGATCCAGGATGTTAAGCCTTTGTCGGACCTGGAGTTGGCAAATACTTTTTCCAGTTCTGTAGGCTGTCTCCCTGCTCTCTCGATGGTTTCTTTGGCTTTGCAGAAGCTTGTCAGTTTAATAAGGTCCCACTTGTCTATTTTCTCTCTTATGAGCTGTGGGTTTTGGGTCTTGTTCAGGAATTGGAGGCCAGTTCCGATTTCCATGAGGGTTCTTCCTTCATTTCCTAAGGCTCTTATGGTTTGAGGTCTTACATTTAGGTCTCTGATCCATTTGGAGTTAACCTTTGTGCGTGGGGCTAGAGAGGGGTCCGGTTTCAATCGTCCAGAGCCATTTCTTGAAGAGACTTTTCATTCCTCACTGGGTTCTTTTGAAGACGAACCGATCCATTTCTGAACTTTCTGTTCTGCTAAGCTGCTCTGCTTGTCAGTCCTTATGCCAGTATTGCGCTTTGCGGTGCTGTAGTTATTGCCGTGGTTTGTCGTTAGTCTTGAGGTCAGGTGGTATGGGCCCTTCAACTCTGGTGTTCTTGTCAGGATTGGTTTTATTACTCTCGGTCTTTTCCACATAAATGACACAGCCAGCTTCTCAAATTCTAATTTTAAAAGCCAGATGGGATTTTAAATTGACATTTTGTGTTATCTGCAGATCGATTTAGGGAGAACTGAGATCTTAATGCGACTGAACTTTGCAGTCTATAAAAATAGCATATCTGGCCGGGCACAGTGTAATCTCAGCATTTTGGGAGGATGAGACAGGAGAATCCCTTGAGCCCAGGAGTTCAAGAGCAGTTGGGCAACATAGTGAGACCTTGTCTGTATAAAAAAATTTTTAAAAATTAGCTGGGCATGGAGGTGTTCACCTGTACTTCCAGCTACTCCAGAGACTGAGGAGGGTGGATTCCTTTAGTCCAGAAGATAAAGTCTGTGGTGAGCTATGATTGCACTACTGCACTCCTGTCTGGGTGACAAAGTGAGACCCTGACTCAAAAAAAAAATCTAGGTATATGTGTGTGTGTGTGTGTGTGTGTCCCATTTGATTTCTATGAACTTGATAAATTTATTAGATCTAATCTTTTTTGTAGATTTTTTAGAATTCTCTACATAAATAATCATGGTATCTGCAAATAAAAACAAGTTTTACTTACTCCTTTCTAATCTTTATGCCTAATTACACTGTTTAATAGAAGTAATAAAACTTGACTTTCTGGCATTTTTCCTAATCTTTGGAGAAAATGTTCCGTATTTTACCATTAGCTGTGATACTAGTTTTAGGTGTGTGTGTGTGTGTGTGTGTGTGTGTGTGTGTGTGTGTGTGTATAAAGGGGACCACCTCAAAAAACCTGGGATTTATTTATTAAATTGTTATTTATTCTCACACATTTAAGCTTCAGTCACCTTCAAAGTACTCTCTGTTTGATGCAATACACCTATCAAGAGACTTTTTTCACTGCTCACAACAGTTTTTGAACCCATCCACTTTGATACCTTTTAGTGCTTCTGCCGTTTTTTGTTTCACCTCTTCCACATTGATGAAGTGTTCCCCTTTGAGGGCATTTTTCATCTGGGGAAACACAAAAAAGTCACAAAGGGTGAGATCAGATGAATAGGGAGGGTGGGGTACAGGCGTCAAGCCATTTTTAGTAAAGAACTGTGAGCATCCTCAGAGTTTGGTATGGGGGGAGATGGTCCTGGATCATGAAGGATTGCTGTATTTTTACCAACATGGTTGGATGTTTGTATGTAACATAAGAATGTGCTGGAAACTTAAAAACATGAGAGGGATAATTAGTGATATGATGACTAGTTTGTTCATGTCTATTTTGTTTTTAGCAGGTGTACATACAATGAAATATAGTAGCTTATGAGCTAGAGGAGAGGTCAATAAACTTTTCCCTTAAAAGTCCAGATAGTATTTTTAATGGACCACATGGCTTTTGTTTCAACTACTCGTCTCTGCAGTTGTAGCACAAAAGTAGTGGTGATTACATTCCAGTATAATGTTATTTACAATAAAAGGGTAGCAGACCCTGGATCATAGTTTGCTAGCCCCTATACTAAAGGGACTTATGCTTACCCTAGACAGAATAATGCAAATGTTGAAGGTGGTTTATATAAGGGTGGCCTATCATAAGTGATTAGATCTCTTCAGTTAAGGGAGTTTTTGCTTCCAGTGAGTTTTTTTGGATTTTTTTTTTGAGTTGGAGTCTCACTCCATTGCCCAGGCTGGAGTGCAGTGGCATGCTCTTAGCCACCCCAGTGTCAACCTGCTGGGCTCAGGTGATCTTTCCATCTCAACCTTCCAAGTAGCCAGAACTATATTTACACACTACCATGTCCGGTTACTTTTTTTTAATTGTAGCAATGAGGTGTTGCCAGGTTCCCCAGGCTGTTCTCAAACCCATGAACTCACACAATCCCTCACCTTGGCTTCCCAAAGTGCTAGGATTACAGGCATGAGCCACCTCACCCAGCCCCAGTCAGTTTTAACAGTTCTTTCCTTTCTCTTTTAGATCTTCTAAGAAGAAAGTGTTAGGATTTTTTCAACACTGAGGAATATTTTTGCTTTTATTTTTAGTATGATTTGGATAATTCATTGTGGCTGGAAAATTAGCTTCCTTCTCAGTTAAGAGAACAAGTATACTCCTTGTCTCAGAACCCAGTAGGTATTGTACCCAGTTTTCTCTGTCTTCAAATTAGTATTGCCTTTCAAACATTTATAGCCTTTTACTAAATACTCCCACCCACCCACCCCAAACAACCACATGACTTTCTTAATTTCCCTTGCTTGACTCTTAGATGGGACATCATCAGGTGGTAGATAGAGCTCTAGAGTCAGAATCGAGAACCACGTTTGCATCCTGGTCAGATGTCTGTTAGCCACATGACATTGGACACGTTGCTACTCATCTCTTTTTGTTTGTCATTTGCAAATGGAGACAGAAATCCCTTTTCTACCTCTCTCAAATACGATGATACTTATGAAAGGACTTTGTAAGGTAAAGTTGCTCTTCGGAGTGACAAACACAAAACATAATCTGATGTTGAGATCAGTTTTAGCTAACAAAGCACTTTCACAAATATGCATGAATTTTCTTGTTTTAATTTTCTGTTTATATCAAATGCCCTTTCCCAGAGTATATCTAGAAAACTTTATCTTCGCTTCTCTAAAACACTGTTTGAGTAAATTTTTTCCACCAATACTTACAAAAGGAATCCTCAAGAAAAGGTTGAACATGCAGCCAGTACACTGCTTTCCTTTCCTACAATGTACATGGCTCTACAGTAGGTAATTTGGAGAGACATCTCTGTGGCGATGAATATATGTGCATGTGGTCCATAGCCAAAACTTAACATTTGACAGCCTGCAAGTAAGAATTGAATTATAGTTTCATAGGCTCAGATGCAAATCATTGGGCAGAATCTATGATAGGTAAATTTATATTCAGTATCAAAAATAGTTTTTTGGGCCGGGCTCCGTGGCTCAGCCTGTAATCCCACACTTTGGGAGGCTGAGGTGAGTGAATTGCCTGAGCCCACGGGTTTGAGACACACCTGGGCAACTTGGCGAGACCTCCTCTCTACAGTAAATCAAAAAAATTAGCCGGGTGTGGTAGCGCATGCCTGTAGTTCCAGCTACTTGGAAGACTGAGGTGGAAGGATCACCGGAGCCCAGCAGGTCAAGGCTGCGGTGGCTGGGATTGGCCACTGCACTCTAGTCTGGGTGACTGAGTGAGACTCCAACTCAAAAAAAATATAGTTTTTTTGTTTTTACATGCTAAAAAAATGGTTTGGGTTGCTTTGTGAGGTAGTGAGCACCCTGATACTGAACATGTTCAAGGAAAGACTGAATGACAGCCTATTACTCAAGTAACAGAGTCCTGCTTTGAGAGACTGAAATATTTTCACCTGTGGAATCTATGCTCCCAATACAGCTTATTGCATCTACATTGGCATATTAGGACTTACTCTGTTTCTCCTTCTTACCACATGTTATAGTTTCTTATTTTGCTCTCTTGGTAACTCTCTAAGGCATTGAGGAATCTGCTAGGTAATATTGTGTACACATTTTTCTTTTTGATTTGGAGTCTCACTCTGTTGCTCAGGGTGATGTGCAGTAGCACAATCACAGCTCACTACGTCCTCGACTTCCTAGGCTCAGGTGATCCTTCTGTCTCAGCCTTCTGAGTAGCTGGGACTATAGGTGCCTGCCAGCATGCTTGGTTATTTTTTTTATTTTTTTGTAGAGGTGAGCTCTTTTTATATTGCCTAGGCTGGTCTCAATTTACTGAGATCAACAATCCTCCTGCCCAAATTGACCTCCCAAAATGCTGGGATTACAGGCATAAGCCACCACGCCTGGTCTCACATTTTGGGGTAACAGTTCTTTCTTCAGCTATATTGAGTTCTGGGGATTATAAGACATTTTTCAGTACCATAAATTTGGACCCAAGCTACTGCCTTCCTCCTCTCACATATCTGGGACAGTTTATCCTATTAGAGTGCTTATGGGTTTCTATATCATGGTTTTTCAGTAATGTACTAGGCACTATTAAAAAAAAAGACTTCCTGCTACTCCTGCAGAACTGTGTTTCTTGAGATAAAGGTCTTGAATAACAAAAATTAGAACCTTAAAATTCAGGACAATTAGCCTAAGCACTGCTTGTAGGGAGAGAGTTCTGTAGGCTGGTGCTTATCCTCTCTGTTTCAGTTCTCTCAGTTACTCAAAGAGAAAAATAACCTCTCCATTCAGCTCTGTGGTACCAGTCAGAGTCTTCATGAGAACCAGCAGGACTACCATGACCTTTTTAACCACTGTGCAGTCTTGGAGAGACAGGTTCAAGCACTGCAGGTAGTGAGTAGAGAGAAGGTGACAGGCTGGGCGAAGTGTTATCAAATTGGGTGCAGGTGGTGATGCATAAAAGAGCAGGATGGGAGAGGCTGATATCAGTAGGTATGATGGGAGAAAGTGGGAGAGGTGTATTAATTGAGATGGAAATAACGTCTTAGAAAAATTAGAGTGGAGAGATCACAAGAAAGATCTGTGAGAAAGTGAGAGGGAAACCAACAAGTGAGTGGGAAACAGTGATGACCAAGACTCTTAGAACCCCGAAACTGAGAGGATGTTGATTTTGCTTTACACTTGACTGTGGGAGGATTTGAGCCTGAGAAACAAAGCAGGCAGCCCTGTTGACAGCAGTGGAGAGGAATGCAGTGTAGAAGTTGGAGGAGAATGATGATTAGTGTGGAGATGAAGAGGACTGGAAGGAGGATAAGGGGCTTGGAGGGACTGGCAGGCAAGGGAAGGATTAGGAAAATCCGTGAGTGTCCACCAGACAAAAGCAGACTTCAGTGGCAAGGCTTAAACTTGTAAAAGGAAAAATTCAAAAAGGAAAATCTGGGAGAAAAATCTGATCAAGGCAAGAGTTTGATGCAGGTGATTGATCGGCTGGAGCCAAAGACTCTCACTTCTCAATCCGGACTTGAGGAGAATTGTTGGTGGAGATATTCCTCTTCATGACTTCTCATTCTCTCTGATGTTAAACGAGCTCTCATGTACACTTTCTTAAGAGCTTTCACGGCTGAATTACTAAGCTTATTCTTCTTCTAGAGACCACTGAAAGCAGCTGTTGCTCCAGGAGCTTCTCAGGAAAAGATTGGAGTTTGCAGAAAGAGTCACACCGAGGAACTGAAAGAGCCACAGCCAAGGTAGGGTGTGGCACTCAACCTTGGAGATATACTGCAAGGACAGAAATTGGAAGTAACCTAGATGGAACTGGCGTCCACAGTATGGATTTAATATGCCCCAGTATCTCATTGCCTCACATAAGTGATGTGAGGATAAAACTAACAATAATAACAACAATTGTGTGTGAAAAGTTTGTAAAGCTAAAACAGCAACACCAACACTTTGACCACTAGCAAACACCCTATGGCATTAAAATGAACGATAGCAAGTTCCTGAGATCTCTTGAGGTATTTTATGCAGCTTCATTTACCTCCACAGCTATGCTTTAAAAATATTCTTTGTGTTCAAACTTCTATACATTTTTCTACTTTATAACCTTGTGAAGACTTTGAATCCCTTGTGTTAACAACTGTGTTGTACATCTAGTGATGCTGTTTGTTTTCCTTTCGTTCCGAAGCTTTTCTGAAGTCCAGCAGCAGCTGTGCAACACTCAACAGGAAGTGGATGAATTAAGAAAACTTCTGAAAGAAGAACAACATCAAAGAGTGGCTGCTGAGAATGCCCTCTCTGAGGCCAAGGCACAGATCCGGTGGTGAGACTGAGGCAGATCGCCCCCATTCCCCTCTCATCCTTTCTGATCACACTCATGTACATGTCAGTGGCCAGACTTAGGAATGATTAAGACCTTTTCTTGTCTTGAGATGGCTGCTGTGGTCACCCAAGAGGACACTGTACTTTTGGAATCTAGGAGAATCAGGAGTTTCCAAAGCAGTTGTCCTTAGGGAATAATAAAAATAATATCTACCATTGATTGACAGCTTATTTCATATTATATGGAATAAGCCATCAAGAATATCTTATTTCATCCTGACAATAACTATATGAGGTAAGAGTCTGGTTCTTTAGAAGGCAAATAAATGACAACCCATCCCCTGAGACCTGAATCAATCAAAACCTTTTTTAAAAGATTAAAATGTTGGGCAACTTGGGGAGACCTCATCTCTACAATAAATAAAAAATTAGCCGGGCATGGCAGCATGCACCTGTAATTCCGGCTACTCAGAAGGCTGAGGTGGAAGGATCACTGGAGCTCAGCAGGTCGAGGCTGTGGTGGCCAGGGGCGGCCACTGCACTTCAGTCTGTGTGACAGAGTGAGATTTCAACTAAAAAAAAAAAAAAAAGATTAAAATGTATAAGAGGTTAAAAGACACTTTATAAAGCTGATATTAAAAGAATGTAGTTCTTGACCAGGTGCAGTAGCTCACACCTGTAATCTTAGCACTTTGGAAGGCTAAAGTGGGAGGATCATATGAGGCCAGGAGTTTGAGGCCAGCCAGGGCAAGATAACGAGACCATGTCTCTACAAATATTTAAAAATTATCTGGGTGTGGTGGCACATACCTATGGTTCTAGCTACTTGGGAGGCTGAGGCAGGAAGATCACTTGAGCTTGGGAGTTTGAGGCTGCAGTAAATTATGATTGTGCCACCGTACTCCAGCCTGTGTGGCAGCATGAGACTGGTCTCTTAAAAAAAAAAAAAAGGAGTTTTGATTTGTTTGCAAATGTGCTTCCTAACCCTCAACTCCCCTTGCCAGACACAGGCAATGTTGGAGCACAGTAAGCTTTTCTCGCAGAAGTTCCTTCTCCTGCCAAACTAAAGCATGGGAGTCACAGAGTGAATTGTTTCTCTGGGGCAGTTTGCCCCAAGTGTGATCTGTAAGGACAAACCTACACATTCCTATTCCCAATGCCCAATAATGCAGTCAAGAGAATCCTCTTCATTAGAGGGTAGAGGGTGGCTATAAGTAGTTTGCTGCTAGAAGTCCCTTTACATGGAAAGAACCATTAAAAGAAGGCACCTGCATTATATTTGGTGTGGAAAGCTGCCTATGTATGTTTCTTCCCTCAAAGAATGGCATTTGTGATATGAATGCCTTCTTGCAAAGTTTAGGTGGTAGAGGTGGCAGCCCTGGTGAACAGGTATTTTTTACAAAACCTTTCTTTCCCATCCAGTATATTCACAACTTCTTTCATCACCCATTTGGGTCTTGGTATGCAACTCAGAGTGGTTCTCTGGAGGAACACAGCACAGCCTTGGCGCAGGTCTTGCCCTCTCTGCTGAGCATTTTTAGGCCTGTGTACCCATGGCTGTTTCTCTTCCACTTGCTCTCACATTGTTTTGACCTGTGAAATCGAGCCCCTGGGGAGGTTCATCTCCCTCATGTGTCATTAACCTGTCCAAAGTCAACCGAGACCCTATTGGGCAGGTAACTCTTGAGCCTGTGGACAAGTCACCTTCGTCCAACAGCTCCGCCCCTATTCTTTCTTTGGTCCTGATGCAGAATGGAAATGTGGGTACTGATTAAGTGCTGCTTGCCATTTTAGTGTTAGAACCGTGCATGTACTCTGTAGTGTAGGCAGAATCCAGTGGCCTTATGGGTTTAAAAGCAGCCAGTCCTCTTTGCCTCACCAACACCTACAGACAACTCATCCTTCATCAGCCTGACCGACAGAAGTTGACAGACTCATCTCCATAGTAACAGTCCATGCTGTTACAGATTGCCTCTGAAAAGCTTATCCTATGGAAGAACAGATGGGAGGTGAATTCTACAGTCAGCCCTGGCTCCCAAGAGGGAAGCAGGCAGTCAGGAGCTAGCCTGTTCATGCTTCTCTTTCCAGACTCACAAATCCGATGAAGGTTTCTCTCTGGGAGAAAAGAGCATGACTGCAAAGAGAGGCCAGGAGTATTATCCTAATGGGTAGGGCTTCCTAGGGAGCAAACTCCAGGGGCAGAGGAAAACATTTCATCCTCTTCGCCCTGATTAAAATGTGTGTTCCTATATAGAGGTGAATGTTTGGTCAGAGGCTACCTGCAGTTCCTTTGACAGAATCTTTGACTCAGTTTGGCAACCTCTTTATTGAATGGAGAAGTTCTGGTATTAAAAAGGCAAGTCAGAAAAAAAAAAGAAAGAAAAAAGAGGCAGAAAGCAATAGAGGCTGTCATTTCAAATCTTCCTTTAATATTATGTGCCTATTAGCCTTTAACAAATGAAAAACATTTAGTAAATCTTTCCAGGTCAGGTGTGATGTAGTAGGAATAACAGAGCATGAGGCTTAAAGACAATGCTGGGTATGAAATTCCAGTCCTGCTACTTATGGACTGTGCTGCCATGGGCAAGTTATTTAACCTCTTTCAGGCCTTACTACAGCAACCTCAAAACTTGAGCACTGACTGTATGTAAAGCACTCAACCCTGCTCCATACATAGAAGGCAGCCAACTCCCGGATGAACGAAACCTGTCTGCTGGTCCATGCCTTGCTGGTCCATGCCTTGCATGGGGCATGAAGCAGCCTTTGCTTCAAGTCCCTTATGCTGCATCATGTGGGAAGATGACTGGGAAGACTTCGCCTGATCAGCCTCTCATGCTGTGAACCAATACTATGCCTCTTTCTTCCCTCAACATAGGTTGGAACACAACCAATGGGCCTCTGCCCGAACCCCTATCATTGGCTCCTGTGGCGCTCGGGAGCAGGCAGTGATAATAGATATCACAGACAACAGTTGTGAAAGGGTAAGAAGGAAGAGGATAAAGAGAGATGGCTCTACTCTCAGACAGGGCTTGCTATGTGGGAGCCAAGACAGGGCATGCGGCAGTCCAGCCACTCAGCAACTGATGGGTCCTAAGCCTGGAAGGGTATGGAAGATTGGAGGAAACCTAGTAGAGTTGGCCAAGTCATTAGGGGTGGTTGGATCAGCTTTGCTTAAATGCAGGATGACTGGGGAAGGAGAGGGACACAACCCCATAGGGTGAAAACTCTCTGACTTTCAGATTTTTCTTGCAGACCCGGAGGGTTGCTGGATGGAAGCAGGTTCTGCGTTCACTCTGGCATTCCCGGACCTGATTGCTCCTGCCAGGAGCCATCTACTTTCTGATGATTCATGCCCTGCTCATTCTATGCATCCCAGGTCACCTGTAGGCTTAATTTTTCCTTTTTTGACCACTCCTCTCAAACCTTCCTCACCTTCAACATCAGAACTATCAGTTGCCATGGAGCAGTCTTCCCATTGTCAGATCTTCACTCCAACTGTCCACGGAAAGTGCCTACAAAAACAGAGGTGGCTTTGAGGACAAGTTGGAGCTGCAGGGACTAGCAAGTCTGCTTTCTGCTACTGTCCTGGACCTGAACATCTACTTCATCTGAGAAACCCCACCGTTGGTTTGTTGACCTAATATTTGTTCACATTTTGCAGGGTCCTGATCTTTTGTGGTCCTGTAAAAGATAACTGAGGATGGTTCCAATGAGTGCAATAATTTGAAGTTCAGTATCATTTTGGTTGACAACTTTCTTTGCCTCATTTGCCTGTGTTTTCTCCTGCTTCCGGGGAAGGTGGCTTTGCCATCAACAGCATTCAAGGGATTAAATACATCACCTCAGAGAACATCTGATTAGGTCCCACAGAATAGGAAACTGAAGACCTCTCCATGGGTTTTAGCTGTTGGATCACAGAGGACAGCATCTTCTTCCCTGGCTGCTCAACATAATTGAAGGAACAATTTGTGGTCCTGGACTGTAAAGGACAGGATCCCATTGCTTTTGCACTTTATCACATGAATATTAAGGTATTAAGTGGTTCTGTGTCCTTCACTGAAAGGAGAGAACTGTCTGTGGACAGCAGGGCTCAGATTTTTGTCATTCCTGTGTTATGTGTGTAGGGTCTGTGTGCACCAAGATGGTGCCCAGGGCCCAGAGGGGCCGGTCTTGGATGAGGCATTGGCCCTCAGCCTGCAGTCTGACTGGTCTGGCACCATGCTTCAAACTCCCAGCCTCTTGGAATACTAAGCTATTTGCTGTTAGTGACAGTTGCTTCAGTTTGTCAGCCCTGTAGTCTCTGCCCTCTGTGGTACTGGAAGGAGAATACAGAGAAGACAAATTGTTTAACTCTAGACCTGAGAAGGCCTGTCAGGATGGAATTCCACTTGTGCCGACTCCCCGTCCTCTCCTCCCCCTCACTCCACCAGTTGCTGCTTTTCTCGTTATGGACCTCACGTGGCCCCTTGCTGTCCTCATCCCCGAAGAAGCCAGAAGACTGGTGACTGACTCACAGACTCTAAGCCGTCTGTGGTGGCGAAATCTTGGCCACAGCATCCCAGGGGTTCTTCTGGAGGAAGTGCAAAATAATGCAATTGTTTTCAGAATGAAGCGTCGTGTGTACGTGTGTGTGCGAATGTGGGTGTGCCCAGGCGCTCACATACCTGTGTTTGCCTGCTGTGGGAGGAAGGCAGGGACTGGGCAGCCAGGAACGGGCACAGGGGCTGAGGGCTCTGACCGCCACTCACTGGCCTTAGCAGCTGACCCCAGGATGAGGAGGGCAGTGAGGAAATTCCGTCCTGAAGCGGAGCCAAACAAGCTGGGCCCCAGAGCGTGACACTCATGCAGGGTCCTGGGAGCGCTCTTCTGCGGTGCGTCCGGAAAACGTTAGCAGCTCCCTCTAGGTGGGAGTGAGGGAGGGAAGATGTGATGTCGTACGCAGGCTCGACAGACGTGCCAGGCTTTATGGTAAGCTGTTGCTTGAGCAAAGCGAGCCCACTTTCTCAAGATACGATGGTTGGCTTAATCAAACCAAGTCTGTCTGGCTTCAAGGTGCGTTCGGTTTTTGTGTGCCACACCTCACTACCTCATCATGAATGAACTTGGAAGTTTTGCTAAGCACAGTTGAGTTTTCCTGGTGTCATCTCTGATTAAATTCTGTGGTTTCTCCAGACAATTATATATCTGGTGGTGTCATAATGTCTGGGCTAATTCCTATTCTCAGACTGGAGGAGGATTCTAAATGATCTAAAAGACTTTTTTCCCCTTCTACAATTTACTCTTCCTTTAAAATAACTTTGGTGCCACCATGATAAACAGGTCATGAAGTAGGAGAGAGAAATAAAACTCCCCCCTGGCGTAGAGTCATTAGACTTGGAAGTGACCTTAGAGTATCTCTATTCCTAATGCAGACTTTCTCTTCTCTTTCATGGACCAGTTTCATTCAGTCCTGCTTGAACACCCTGGGGATTTCACTGTTGTGAGCAAATCAGGTAGGAACTCTATGGACAAGATTAGGAGAGGCTAGGTCAGAGACGAAAACAAACACCCCTAAAGTCTCAGCAGATAAATCATTTTTTAGTCAAATACTCCAAGTCCCTCCCTTGATGGATGGTTCTCCACTGGGGTTGCCATCATTCTCACTCAGGGACCCAGGTTGCCAGAGGAGCCGCTCGAGAATTGCAGGGGCCTTGGTGGGCCGGGAGGGAAAGAGCACGGCAAAACGCACAGTGGTCTTAGTCTCCACCAGAAAGTGATGTCTGTCACTGGCCAGAGCGTCACCCGAGCATGTCTGACTTCCAGAGGGAAGGAGTGGTGGGGGGGGGAGTGCAGCAAACCTTAATGAACAGCAACCCAGCACACCACAAGGATCTCCGGTTCTTTCAGAATTCTTTCTGTTGTCTGGAGCCAAATCTTCCTACCAGGAAGCTCAGATTCCACACGACCCCCAAACCTTGAGCCCCTCTCCCTCCCTGCCTTGCCTTTGCCCTCGTCAGATTCCTTTCTGATGTTCAATTGGTTGATGTTCATTTGACCAGCGACCGTGGAAACCCCACTTTTAGGCGCCGTGAGTTTCTTTTTCAGTCTTACCTCCAGAATCCACACATAAATCACTTTTCTCATGAAGCCTTTCTTGATTACGACAGTCCATACCAAGTGCTTCGAATTCCTTTACTGTCACAAATGCAACTGCCTCCCGCCTCCCTGATTTAGGACACAGATGCTGCAGCATTTTCTAATGTGTTTTCTGGCTGAATGTGTGTTTCTTTGACAAGATGACAAACCCAGAGCAAGAGCAGCATTTTCTGGGACTGCTCCGTGACCCTCGCCTTCAAGACCTCACCAAAGGCCAGGCACAGAAACATTTGATCCTTTTGAAATGTAAGTGCCCCAAGCAGAAGGAACTGACGCAAGCTTCAGGAAGTGAGGACAGGGTGACAGGAAATGATAGAAAACATGAATATGGAACGGAAGAGCACTCAGAGTTTTTACCTTGAAGTAACAACAGCCAGAGAGGGAGTTGGGTGTGGACAGAGGACCCGGGGCTCAGAGCGGGTTGCTGGCCTGTGGAGGTGGGTAACTGAGTACTGAGGGTGTCACAGAGCACACAGGGCCAGAGGAATCAACCATTTCCCTTAGTCCTGGGGGGGGCAAGGTCTTCACTGGTAGACTTTTAACCTTTTATGGTCAGAAGGCCTGGCTGCGGGTGGTGTAGAGAATGAGCAACTGGGGTGGAAACAGAAGGGAGGGCCTCAAGCCCAAAGCACAGGACTCACCCGTCCTCTAGAACCCTAGACCAAGCAAAAGGTTGCCTAGTGCCTGCTGACAATCTACAACCCACTTTCAGGCCTGGGGCCCCTTAGGCACGGAGTTGGGAGGAGGCCCAAAGAGATGAAGACAAATTTGCCCTTTGAGGGTGTGTGATCTCATGGGAGACAGCCTGTAGGAAATGTGACAGGTCAGGAAGTAGTGGCCTAAGCACATTAGTGCTGAGGACCAAGTGCTGCTGCTGGAAGCCATGTGAAGGCATCACGGATCCCTGGGGCTAGTTTCTGTGATTGTAGGATCAGAGAATCCCCGAATGTCAGAAACGGAGGGGACTTTACAGATGAGCCAATTTAGCTCTTCATCTGTTTTCCACGGGGGAAAATCAGAGAGAATCAGTGATTTGCCAAGTTATTTAAGCTAACATTTGTGAATCATCTAGTCTGGTAGCTGGCAACTGAGCACACCCCCCTCTATGTCAATTTGCTTACCACAGTCTCTCAGAGGCTCAGTCCCAGAGCTGAGGTGGTCACGGGCTTTTCCCGATTTCCGGTCCCTCACTTTCCGATGCGATAAGTCAGCCTCGTGAGAGGCCTTTGGTCTTGCCTGACGTCTGGGCACTAGGCCTCACCAGATGACTCTCCAGTCCCCATGTTTAGCTAGCACCTCTGGCCTTCCTGATTTCTGGTCAGTGGGTCAAGGATCTTAAGTTGTCTCTGCTTCAGAACCTCTTTTTGTGTCTAAGATGGGTAAAGGGTGGGAGGTTTGGGGGAGAGTCAGGCAGGGCCTCAGAGGAGCAGAAGGAAAGAGAAGGGGAACCCGCAGTCCTCATTGCTTCCTTACTGCACATGCATGTTCCAGAAGCTTCTCCTTTCCGGTTTTCTGTGTGAAGTCCTCTTGTTGCAGAGTGGTCTAGGAGCCAGGACATACGAAGCAGAGGGGTTGTGAGGATGCAGAATTCTTGGTCTTCTTTACCTGCCTTTACCTCCATCAGGGGAGACCCACCTGCTCTCATCCCATGGTTAGATTGACTCAGTCAATACTTCTCCAGCAAACCCCCTTTGGGATCTCTTTAATCAAACTACCCCCAATTTTTCCCCCCGGCTCTTTTCAAGGGGTTGTTCAAAGTATGGAGAAAGGGTGAGCTTTTCTTTGGAAATTGAAAGGTGGCCTAGGTGGAGAGACAAAGAGCCCTAGGAGTCCTTGAAAAGGGACCCCTTTAGGACCATGGAGAGCATGGGAGAAGGTCTCCAGCGGGAAGGGGGAGAGGCAGGGGTTGCAGGGATATTGCCAGCTAGCAAGTGGTGCCAGGGTCAAGCAGTCTCAAGTTGGGACCTGGCTCACAAACCGTAATCCCAGATTTGGGAGGCAGGGCCGGAGAATTGCCTGAGTTCAGGGGGTTTAAGACCAGCCTGGATAACTTGGCAGGTCTCTACAATAAATAAAAAAATGAGCCGGGGTGGTGGTGTGCACCTGTAGTTCTAGCTACTTGGAAGGCTGAGGCAGAAGAATTGCTGAACCCAGCAGGTTGAGGCTGCAGTGACTGTGAGCATGCTACTGCACTCCAGCCTGGTCAGTGAGAATCCAACTCAAAACAACAACAACAACAACAACAACAAAACAAGAAAAATAGAAACTCATGTGAACACTGGGCATTACCCTCAGGGGAGGGAGGTGGAATTGACAATTGAGGGCAACTACCAGGGGAGGGAGGGGCATACCTTATCAACAAGGTTACCTGCATAATCAATGTTTGCATACCTAACCCTGAATTGTACCCCACATCTTTAAAATAAAATAAAAAGAATGATTCACTAAAAAAAACATAAACCAACAAAAAAACTGATTAAAGTACTGCATTAAAACTTAACACTTTTGTACAACAAAAGACATAATGTGTAAAGCAAACCTGCATACTGGGTAAATATATTTTGCAACATGGTAAATCAACAAAAGGTTTAATACCTAAATATATTTTAAAACTCTTGAGAATTAATAAGAAAGGCAAGTGGGAAACAGACACATTTTATGAATAAGCACCTCAGAAGCGGAAAGAGAATGGATAATTAAGAGATGCTGAACTTCACTAGTAAACCGTAAAATGAAAATTAAAATGAGTTATATCAAAACCACAATGAGACCCCACTTCACCTCCACAAGGATGGTTAGAATAAAAAAGACAGACAAAGTATTGGCAAGGACACTAAAAGTTGGAAACATATTGCTAAGTCAGTTTCTGGAATAATTGTGCCATTCTTCTTGAAGACAATTTATTTTTAGATATGAGAATAAATTCTTAATACAATACTAACCCTCCCTCTCCCCTGAAAAAAGATACAAAAGAATGTATATATGAGTTAGTATGGGTTACTTTCTGGTTAAGCAAGTAGACTTGGGAATAAGATTTAATGGCATTGACTGGAAGCTTCGTCATTTATAACTGTGTGATCTCTGTACGCCAGTTTTCTTATCTGTAAAATAGGAATAATACAGTATTTACTGCAGAGTTTTGTGATGAAAATTAAGTGAGGTAACACTTTTAGAGGCAGGTACACAGTAAACATCCAATAATCAGTTAATTATTGACATTGCTTCTGTTATTGAACTACCGAAGGTCTTCTTAAGCCAGGTACTATTCAAATTCTACCTGTATGAATCCATTTGCTCCTCATAACAACCCTATGAGGGAAGTACTAATATTGTCCTCATTTTACAGGAAGGCAGGGAGTGGAGGTAGGGTGGTAGCAGAGTTGGAAATGGCTTCTCTGCCACATATCAAGATATAATAACATCAAATCTGCATAAAGTAGACTCAGCATAACCAAATATGAGCATAATAATGAAGACTGTGGTCTTAGGTCAAAGGGAAGGTGCCAAGTTGTTGTCAGGGAGGGGGCGTTTCCTGATTTCCACTTCCACCAGGAACGCATGAGTCCCCACGTCCTCACATCTTTGCTCACACAGTGTTGACAGACTTTTTGGCCATTTACATACACCCATTATACATATGCAGAAAATGAAGGTGGGACATGACCCCAAATGTTTTCCAAAAACACCCAGCTCCCACTCACTGTGCCCCATGACCTCTGCTGCTCACCATCTCTGAGCTGAACACGGACATTCACACCTTTCTGGCCTCACCTTCCTGTGCCCAGGGAGTCTGGTGCTACTTGCGCCGGGCTTTTCTTTCTAAAGATGACTGCTTACTCACCCCTGCTCTGTGCTGCACAGTCTCCTTGGTGTCACACTGTGGCTGCTGAGCCCTCTGGAGAGAAATCTCTCAGAACAAGTTAATTAAGATCCCCCTGCCTCAGTTTCCTCATGGGTAACACCACCTACTTTATAGAGTTGTTGTGAGACTAAGTGAGTTGATATATGCTAGGTGCTTAGAACAGCGTCTGGCATACAGTAAGTGCTCAATCACTTCTGCTCCTTTGCCACACTGGTTCCTGCACACAATTAGCCCCAGCTTGGCTTCTTCTGCTACTGCTTCCCAGCAAATAAAGATGCTTGTCATTCTTATCTTATTTATTTATTTTAAACTTGTTATTGATACATAATGATTATACATATACATGGGGAATGTGTGACTTTTTTTATAATTAATCAGTATTTTTTATTATGGTTTTGTGGGGTACAGTTAAGGGTTAGGTGTACAATTACGTTTCATTCAGGCACCCTGTTGATAAGAGGTGTTTTCGCAGTCCCAGACAGATATTTGCTACTGTTAATCCCATCCCCCTCCCCCCCCATAATTTCCCAGTACCGTCAGTCATTTCTTATAGTATTACATTGGATGTTCAAGGTCCGTTATATGAGTGAGAACATGTGATACTCTGATCTTTGTTTCTGTGAGAGGTCACTCAGTATTATAGACTCTAGTTCCATCCGGGTTGCTGCGAAATTCATGATTTTGTTCTTTTTTATGGCTGCGTAGTATTCCACTGTGTATATGTACCACATTAAAAAAATTCAGTCCTCTTTTGATGGGCAGCATGGTTGTTTCCAGGTTCTTGCTATTGTGAACAACGCTGCGATAAACATACGTGTGCAGGTATCTTTTTTATAGAGTGATTTGTGTTCTTCGGGGTATATTCCCAGTAGGGGGATTGCAGGGTCATATGGAAGGTCAATTTTTAGAGCTTTTAGGAATCGCCACACTGCTTTCCACAGAGGTTGCACTAGTTTACACTCCCGCCAACAGTGTAGAAGTGTTCCCTTTTCACCACACCTCTCCAGCAGCTGTTATTTTTTGAGTTGTTGATAATTGCCATTCTGACTGGAGTTAGGTGGTATCTCAGTGTGGTTTGATTTGCATCTCCCTGATGATTAGTGAGGTTGAACATTTCTTCGTGTGTTTGTTGGCTGCTTGAATGTCTTCTTTTGTGAAGTGTCTGTTCATATCTTTTGCCCATTTTATAATGGGGTTGTTTGTTTTCTTCTCTTCAGTACGTTTCAGTTCCTTGTAGATCCAGGATGTTAAGCCTTTGTCAGACCTAGAGTTGGAAAATACTTTTTCCCAGTCTGTAGGCTGTCTCGCTGCTCTCTTGATGGTTTCTTTGGCTTTGCAGAAGCTTGTCAGTTTAATAAGGTCCCATTTGTCTATCTTCTCTCTTAAGTCCTGTGGGTTTCGGGTTTTGTACAGGAATTGGATGCCAGTTCCGATTTCCATGAGAGTATTTCCTTCCTTTTCTAAGGTTCTTATGGTTTGAGGTTTTACATTTAGGTCTCTGATCCATTTGGAGTTAACCTCTGTGCACGGGGATAGATAGGGGTCCTGTTTCAATCTTCTGCATGTGGTCAGCCAGTTTTCCCAGCACCATTTACTGAATAGGTTCTCCTCCCCCCATTGGTAGGTGGTGGGGCTTTGTCGAAGATGGAATGTGTGATATTTTAATCCTTGCATACAACGTGTATTGATTTTATCTTAAGAAAACAAACCAAACTCATTGGCTCTGTTTCCTGCTCTCCTTCCTTTCCTAGTCGATCATTTTGAAAGGAAGGTCCTCACTCAACCATTCATTCACTCTCTTTTCTCTCCTATTCCCTTCTCAGCCCCCCAAGTTAGCTTTCTCTCCAGCCCACCACCCACACTGCTCTCACCAAATGGAACTTCTCATCCTCTTCATACCTGACCTGTCCTGGCATTTGACACTCCTGGCCATGCTGCTTCGAAGCCCACTCTTTTGGGGTTTTCTGGACATTGCTATTCCTCCCCTGGTCTGCTCCCTGTGTTCATTGCCACAATCACATTATTTTCCTGTAGTCACTCCTTAAGTGCTGGTGTCCCTGAGACTGTGTCACCCATCCTCTCTCTCCTCATCCCACACTCTCTCACTTTCTGTGTGATCTCCCCACATTAAGATCTCTTTGCAGCCGGGCTCGGTGGCTCAGCCTGTAATCCCCCGCCTTTGGGAGGCTGAGGTGAGTGGATTGCCTGAGCCCGCGGGTTCGAGACCCACCTGGGCAGTGAGACCTCATCTCTACAATAAATAAAAAAAACAGCCGGGCGTGGTAGCGCTTGCCTGTAATTCCGGCTACTTGGAAGGCTGAGGCGGAAGGATCGCCGGAGCCCCGCAGGTTGAGGCTGCAGTAGCTGGGAGCGGCCATTGCACTCCAGTCTGGGCGACAAAGTGAGACTCCAACTCAAAAAAAAAACAAACACCTCTTTGCTTCAGTTTTGTAGTCTGTAATACTACCTACTTTATAGGATCGTGAGATTAAATGAGTTAATATATGTTAGGGTCTTAGAACATACAGCAAGTGCTCAATCATTTACTTCTGCCCTTTTGCCACAGTGGTTCCTGCACATAATTAGCTCAGGCTCAGTTTTTTTCTGCTACAGCCTCCCAGCATGTGTTATAAGCATAAAATGAGGACAATATCTTAAGCGTTGATTCAACCACCATGTTGTGTGGACGACTCCTCAAGGCAGGTCCCCAGTCTGGGCGGCCTCTTGAGCTCAGACTTAAACAGCCACCTCTTCGTGAGCCATTTCTTCTGGACTGTCCATCAGGTGCCTCCCAGGCTCATGGCACCTGCTCTGGGAGCAGTAGACTTCACTGGACCCTCGAGCACCAAATCTTTATGTGCAGAATCTTAAAACACATTGTGCAGGTCAGTGGCACATTTCCTTCTGAAGCGAATGGAACAGAACTGCAGGTTTCAGGATTCAGGAGAGACATTTCTGCCTTAGGGTTTTGCAGTTGCACGTTACTGCCACGAGAGGACTATCTATGTACGCGGCTTACGGATGCTGAGAGGCTCTCCCAACAGCTGTAAGAAACTGAGGGGAGAATGTTTCAGATCTACTCACTTTGCAATTTTCAAGTATACAAGACATTATCATTAATGATGGTCACCGTGTTATAGTGTACTATAGATCTCCAGAATTTAATCATCCCATCTAGTGACACTTTGTGAGCTCTGACCAACATCTTCCCATGCTAAAGAACTAATGATGAATGAATGTGACTTGGGAGAGGTCATGCCAAGCAGATTGTCCACTCTACAAGGTCAAGGTCAAAATTCTTGGGCATACCTGTGTGGCCACCAATTTGGGGGCAGTCCACGAGGGATCCTCATATGTGCAGTCCACGAGGGATCCTCATCTGTTCTTCCTGAATATTCCACAGTGCCTGCTGCCAGAAGAGGGATCCTGTCCATTTGCCAAAAGAACACATCTTTGATAGCTCTTTCAATGTTTTTAAACCTTTTAAAAGAAACCCCCTTTGTGCTCACCTACTCTAATCAGAGTTCAAATCTCATGTGCTTCCTGGGAGTGTCTTTCTCAATTCCTGCTTTTTGGAATGGTTAAAGGAATAAGCGTAGAATGTTCTACCCACTTATTCTAGTTTTCTAGGGCTGCCATAACAAAGTAAAACAGATCAGGGTCTTTAACAACAGAAATTTCCTTTTTACAATTCTGGAGACTAGGAGTCCAAGATCAAGGTGTCAGTGGGGTTGGTTTCTTCTGAGGGGTGTCTTCTAGGCCTGCAGGGGACTGTTTCTCCGAGTGTCTTTTCGTGGTCTTATCTCTGTGTATGTGCCTTATTCAACTTATTTTTAAGAACAACAGTTGTATTGGTTTAAAACCCACCCCAATGACCTTATTTTGCCACTTTAAAGGCTGCACCTTCAAATATAGTCCCATTTTGCTGTACTGGGGGATTAGGACTTCAGTATACCAATTTGGGGAACACAATTCAGACCATGACATCATTTTATAGCATTCTCTAATGCAAATATACTAGCCATACATGAAGGCAACTTTTACTTCCAATTGGACTTTTGGGTTAGATTCGAAAACTCGAAACCATTTTTCCAGTTTACTCACCTGAGTGGTCT
>JAPVLO010003239.1:0-24253 GCA_027257055.1 Cephalopachus bancanus
TCTAACATTTTTTTTTTTTTTTTAACTTTTTGTATCTTTATTAACTTATTTTAGAGTTATGGGGTACATGTGAGAATCTGACACATGAGTAAATTGTGTGCAGGTGAGGTTTTGGTTTCTAGTAAGCCCTCTTTAAAATTTTTTCTCTTTAAAACACAGCTTCAGTGCGGAAGCAGAGGAAAATGTTGCAGATGATTTATGTCTCAAGCATTAGCTCACACATGGTTCACAGATGTATTCCAGTACACAGTGGGAATTTTTTTCCCCTTCAAATATTACTATGTTTTCAAATTAAAATTTGGATCTTTTATGAACACTGTATTTATCCTACAATTTTTGCTAATTGTAATCACCAACGATGTCCTATCTTTTGCCGCAGGAAATGTTAGCAGCTTTTGAAGCTGAGGCCCAGGCCACGGGCCCGCCCCCGCTTGCTGATCTAGCAGCCGTTTCTGCAGGCAAAGGAACCATTGATGCCGGTTATGAAATTGCCAAGATTGGAGCGTGAGTCTAGGAAGCAATAGTCACAGACCTACAGAGAGTGTCTCAATCCGGGGCAGGTTTTAAACTCATGACACCCTTGCGGTTTCAGTCAGACTAAACTTACGTAGTGTGCACATCTTTGCCTGATGTTTGTAGCATCCTCACCCCATTCCTCAGTGCTTTTGACCAGCATCTGTCATAGGCTGACCACTCTTGTCTCCTGCTGAGGACCTAGAGGGTGCTGTGTGTGCTCTGTGTTGCATGAAGCTCTCCAGGGGGGTTGCATGCATGCGTGTGGGCCCAGCTACTGTGTCAGTTCAGTAGGGAGGGGAAGGATCGTCACCCTCACCGAAGGAATGCCATACCACGTGAGAGAAGAGGGGGGTTAGAAACAGTTCTTTTTTTTGAGTTGGAGTCTCACTCTGTCGCCCAGACTGGAGTGCAGTGGCCGCTCCCGGCCCCCGCAGCCTCAATCTGCTGGGCTCCGGCGATCCTCCCGCCTCAGCCTTCCAAGTAGCGGGAATTCCAGGCATGCGCTACCACGCCCGGCTGATTTTTTGATTTATTGTAGAGATGAGGTCTCGCTGCCCAGGCGAGTCTCGAACCCGGGGGCTCAGGCGATCCACTCACCTCAGTTCTTGATGCTGTGTGCAACCAAGCCTGCTTAGGCTCTTGCCCAAACAATTAGGGGGCAAGCTGGGTGTGTTGCTACCCCCGCTGGTATTTTCCCAGGATTGTTCTCCTGTGAAGTCTTTAGAGGATACAGCCTCCCACTAGACCTGGAGGAGTGAAAAGATTCTGGGCCCAGGGTGTTTTCCCCAGGACTCCAGCAATAACTACTGTGTCAGCCTGAGCTCTCTCTCTGCTTTGTGAGAAACCAGAGGAGCCTCTGAGGTCACTCGGCCTCATCACCCACAGCTCAAGGGAGCATGTTTAGAATAGGCCTGGGGATAGGGATGCAGTGGAGATTTTTTAAAATAGTGAAGTCGTTTTTTTAGAAAAATTCAGTGAATTGTCTGTCTGAGAACTAAGTTAATAGTCAAAGTGCTTTTCAAACAAACAAACAAACAAACAAAGTGGGTTGGGGGGAGTGTGTGTGTGTGTGTGTGTGTGTGTTTTTTGTGTGTAGACTTGTATTTTTTTGGTTTTGAAAAATTAGCTAGTGCCAACAGGGAGAGATTAGAGAGAATCAGTTTGCAGATCAAATTTAAAAAAATAACTTTCTAAGGTCAGCTGTTAGATTGAGAGTCACATTACAATGGTATCAAATGCCTAATTAAGCTGTTGGTTTGAGGCCCGGCATGGTGGCTCACACCTGGTAATCCCAGCACTTTGGGAGGCCAAGGCGAGAAGATTGCTTGAGCCTAGGAGTTTGAGATCAGCCTGGACAACATAGCAAGATCTTGTCTCTACCAAAAAAAAAAAACCCCGCAAAAAACAAAACACCAGGCATGGTGGTGCATGCCTGTAGTCCTAGCTACTCAGGAGACTGAGGCGGAAGGATCACCTGAGCCCAGGAAGCTGAGGCTGTGCTAAATCATGATCATCCTGGGGGGCAGAGTGAGAGCCCAACTAAAAAAATTTTTTTTAAAAATTCCGGCAAAGGCTGAATGAACGTCTTTCATCCACTGGTAGGAACTTGCATCAAACCAGTGATTTTTAAGCTTTGCTAGCAAGCTTCTTCACCCCTTTCACATGATATCTTTGGCAGATCTATACTGAAAAGAGAGAAAACTAGAGGTAGGATGTGGGATGGAAGGGAATAGGGAAACAGAGGCCTCTACACCCATTCCAGCATCCTCTTCCTGATTTCTAGGATGTTGTAGGGTCTGACTGAGGAAGCCAAAATGAAAACCCACCCTGCTGCTGCTTCAGGAGTCCCTAGGGTCCCTAAGACACGTCTCTGCCGCAGCACAGACGTCAGGACGAGAACAGCCCCAGCTGCTGTTCACCCTTCCTCTGTCATTTCCCTCCCAGGCTCTTGGATTTCATCAGTGTGATGACCTACGACTTTCATGGAGGGTGGGACACCGTCACCGGACACAACAGTCCCCTGCACCAGGGTTCCGCCGACCACGGGGACTTCGTCTACTTTAACACTGTAAGGCAGGAGCCAGAGGGTAGGACGGGGAAGACGGCTTGGGGAGAAGGGTGGAGAGGACCTGGCTTGGCGCCTTCAGCCGCATGTCCCCCCAGGAATTTGCCATGAAATATTGGCGAGACAATGGGGTTCCTGCTGAGAAGCTCATCATGGGGTTCCCCACGTACGGACGGACCATGCGCCTCACTTCTTCAGATGTGTCTGTGGGAGCCCCCATCTCAGGACCAGGGTCCATTGGGACCTACACCCCGGGGGGCTGGCTTCTGGGCCTACTATGAGGTAACCCTCCGGGGAGGTGACGAGTTTACTGTTGCCTCCGAATGCCCCTGTCTCCTCCTCTTCCCTAAATGGAGATGAAACACATTCCCCAGGGAGGGAGAAATCATCTTGGGATCCTCTTCTCTGCCTCCTCTTCCTAGTCTTCTTTCTTCTTTTTCCTCTTCCTTCTCCTCCTCTTCCTTTTCTTCTTCACCTTCTTCCCCTTCATCTTCCTCTTCCCCCACCCCTCCCTCCTCCTCCTAGTTGCGATCTCACTGTGTTGCCCAGGCTGGAGGACAGTGGTGTGTTCCCAGCTCACTGCAGCCTTGACCTCCTGAGCTTAGGCAATCCTTGTGCCTCAGCCTCCTGAGTAGCTGGGACTGTAGGCATTCATGCAACCCCCACATCCAGCTAATTTTTTGGTGGAGATGAGATCTTGCTTTGTTGCCGAGCCTGGTTTCGAACGCCTGGGCTCAAGCAATCTTCTGGACTTGGCCTTTGAAAGTGCTGGGATTAGAGGAATAAACCCACCATGCCCAGCCAACCTTCTTTTAAGAATGATGAGTGGGCCGGGGCGGTGGCTCAAGCCTGTAATCCCAGCACTTTGGGAGGCCGAGGCGAGAGGATTTCCTGAGCCCAGGGGTTTGATACCAGCCCAAGCAACTTGGTGAGACCTCGTCTCTACCATAAAAATGAAAAAATTAGCCAGGTGTGGTAGTGTATGCCTGGAGTTCTGACTACTTGGAAGGCTGAGGTGGAAGGATTGCCAGGGCCCAGCAGGTCGATGCTGGGGTGGCTGTGAACGTGTCACTGCACTCCAGCCTGGGCGACAGAGTGAGACTCCGACTCAAAAACAAACGAACAAACAAAAAAACCTTAAGTCAAAATGCAAAGTTTTCTAATTGGTTGTAATAATGTTACAGCATTAATGTTATGTTAATAATGTTAATATAATATTATTAACAGATAGTGTTGTTGGCTTTTTTTTAAATTTAAGCATAAAAACTGTTTAGGGGAAATAGGGACTCTTGTGAGCTCTCTGTAATACTTAAGCTACTTCCAAGATAAGTTACTGGGCACCTGTATATGTCAAGCAGTGTGCTGGGCACTAAAAGTGATATTTAAATAAAACATAATTTCTGCAAAAACTATGGAGGAAGCAAAAACACAAAGAACTATACTTTTTGCAGCAATAAAATTGCTGGCATGTGAGTTTAAGGACAATATTCACGTTTTCTATCAACATCTGAGTCTTAGCCAACCCATGTTCAGGATTTTTCTACTTGGGTTCCTCTGATTAGATCTGCACATTCTTGCCTGAAGCTACCACCTCATGGATTGAAGACCAGAAGGTCCCCTATGCCTACAAAGGAAGTGAGTGGGTTGGCTTTGATAATACTGAAAGCTATGAGCACAAGGTAAGTGTCAGTCCGTGGACTTTCGGATTATTTTACATTTTCTCTATCCTTGCAAAATTTACTATTTAAGAGGGAAGAACCCCGTATGAGAGACCAGGAAATGCTAGTTATAGTCAGAGCTTTGTTACATACTCACAGTGTGATTTTAAGTCAATAATCCCTCTTTTTGAGTCCCCAATTTCTTGCTCTGTAAAATTTCTGAGCTACGTTTTCTATGAAATATATATTAGTGTGCACATACTGACATGTACCTTCTTAGACATGTTCACAAACAACCACATATACTTACACCCAAAAGACCTTTACACATAAGCTCACACACTTCTGGCTCTTTGTAGTCAAATCCAGGGCCTGAGGCAGAGAAAAAAACCTCTTTGGAAAATTTCTTCTTTCTTCACCAGCTCTGACCAACCCTTCCACGTCTTATTCCTTGTCTAGCCCCGTCTTTCCACCTCTGTCCTTCCTCCTCTGACAGGTTTAGGGAAGAGGAAGCAAAGACAAGACAAAGGAAAATGAGACTAACCTGGGAGAACAGGAGGAAAGTGCTGAGTGTTCTTTGTTCTTAACAGAAGGGATAAAATCATAGCTGTCCAGGAAGAGGAATATTACTTCTTGCACTACTGATTGGGGTAACAGAAATTCTAAACCTTTGCATTGGAGGTCATGGAAGGCTCTATGACGTTGCTGGCATAGGGTGAGAAGTTAGGACTAACCAAGTTAATCATGTTACCACTAACTTAAGCATGATGGAGTAGGTAGCCACAGTGTCTCAGACCTTGACAATTATTCACTGGTAACCAAAGGGAACCTGACGGAGCCTGTAGACATGCTTGCCTGTGAAGTCCAGGCCTTGGAGCCCATATCTGCGTGCTTGTTAGAGGCTACTAGTACCCTGTAGGAGTATCTGAAGACTAAGCTGTATTTTCTTAGAAAGTTCTTCCTGGGAGCTACGGCAAAAGTTCATTTTTATTCTATAAAAAGAGAAAGAAACTTGTTTTTGATTACCTGCAATGTGCCACTTTTTTTAAGATATTCCTTTTAATTTTTTTTTTTTTTTGAGTTGTTGTCTCACTCTGTTGCCCAGGCTGGAGTGCAGTGACATGCTCAGGCCTCTTCATTGTCGACCTGCTGGGCTCTGGCAATCATTCTGCCTCAGCCTTCCAAGTAGCTGGAACTACAGGTGCACACTACCACGCTCGGCTAATTTTTTGATCTATTGTAGAGATGAGGTCTCACCAAGTTGCCCAGGCTGTTCTTGAACCCTGTGGATTCAGGCAACCCCCTCACCTCGGCCTCCCAAAGGGCTGGGATTACAGGCTTGAGCCACCATGCCCAGCCAATTCTTTTTTTTTTTAATAAAAAAAAAGTATAACAAATTATTCAAGCCGGGCTTGGTGGCTCAGCCTGTAATCCCCCACCTTTGGGAGGCTGAGGTGAGTGGATTGCCTGAGTCCGCAGGTTCAAGACCCCCCTGGCAACTTGGCGAGACCTCATTTCTACAATAAATCAAAAAATTAGCCGGGCGTGGTAGCCCGTGCCTGTAATTCTAGCTACTTGGAAGGCTGAGGTGGAAGGATCACCAGAGCCCAGCAGGTCGAGGCCACGGTGGCCGGGAGTGGCTACTGCACTTCAGTCTGGGTGACAGAGTGAGACTCAACTCAAAAAAAAAAAAAAAATATTCAAACCCTTGTGTTGAGGGCTGGCTTTCAATAGATTGCAGGGGGGGAGTTGCTCTGCTATGTTCGAAACCCTGGCCCAGAAGCAGGTCGTCTACAAATGGTTTAGTACCGGCTTCCCCATGAACATGGGGTGCTTGATGGACTAGCTGGCGGCCACCTTTCCAGCCACGCCCTGTGTCCCAGGACGGGGGGCTCTCTACACTGGACCTGGTCCCAATGTGCAGTGGGGGGCGCCCCACCATGGGGACGGCAGGGGACTGGCTGTCCAAGGCCCACTGGCTCCACCGCACTGCCATATCGTTCAGCCTGGGCTGGATTCTGACTTAGAGGCCTTGCATAATCCCACAGATGGTAGCTTAGCTCCATTGGCTCCTCAGCTAAGCACACACACCGAATATTTGAACCTGCATCCATTTAATTCTTATAACAAGCTAAGGACTGGATTACATGATGAATACGTGATGAGAGTGTTCCCAACAAATAACAGTTGCCATATATAAAGTATGTATTACGATTTCTACTTTCTAATAAGGAAATTTTTGGTAAGTGAGATTGATTTACTTTCCAAGGACAAATATTTAGTAAATGGTATACTAGGATTTGGATTATAGGTCTGAATAGTGCCCACACATTCAGAGTTCCAGTTTCTAAGGACTCTTAGCATTCTAATAGTCCCTTTCGTGGGTTGGGCTAGCTTCCCCTTTGGAAAACAGCATGACAGGCTGCATGTAACAGGAATGATAGACATATGCATACCCTATGGCCTCCAATTCCAACTCTTGGGGCATTTATTGAAAAAGCTATATGATCAAGGCATTTATATATTAAGGTATTTATCAGAGTCTTGCTTATGGTCACAAAATATAAAAACAATGAGAAAATGGTGCATCAAACTATTATTAATAAACACAGCTGCGTGCAGTGGCTCATGCCTGTAATCCCAGCACTCTGGGAGGCAGAGGTAAGAAGATTGCCTGAGCCCTGGGGTTTGAGACCAGCCTGGGCAACTTGGCAAGACCTCATCTCTACGATAAAAAAAAAAAAGCCAGGCATCATGGCACATGCCTGTAATCCCAGCTACTCAAGAGGCTGAGGCAGAAGGATTGCCTGCGCCTAGCAGGTCAAGGCTGCAGTAGCCATGAGCATGGCACTGCACTCCAGCCTGGGAGACAAAGTGAGACTCTGACTCAAACAAATTAAAACAAACAAACAAACACAAAAGGATATTTTCAGTCATTAAAAATGGTAAGTTTAAGATCAAGTAGAAATACGAGAACTGTTTATTTCTGATGCCAAGTGAAAACAAAGACCACAAACAGGATACAGGTGGTCTGTATGCTGTGATGGTGACCATGTAAACCGTGATGGCAGGTCCAAAAAGACTATGACCAACATGTAAAGATGAAGAGTTTTTTTTATAGTAGTATGACTTTTTCTTTCTTTCTTTTTTTTTTTTAGAAACTGGTCATATTGCATCATGTTTTCAATAATTCTGTGGTGTTTTAAAAGACTTAGTGCTGGATTGATAGATGACACTCTTACATTATAGGTGACGTTTCTGAAAGCCAATGGGTTTGGCGGTGCCATGGTCTGGGCCCTTGACTTGGATGACTTCCTGGGCAACTTCTGCAGTGAAGGATCATATCCTCTCATCTCCAGACTCAAGTCTCTGCTGGGGCTGCAGACGCCAGGTAACTAGGGATATATCTGTAAACCTTGAGCCAAAGAAACTGCACATTAGTGTTACTCATTGATTTCCCAAAAAGGCAGAGGCACAGGGCATACTTTCTGCTCTGGGAATTTTAATTCATTTCCAGCAGAGAAAATTTTTTTTTTTAGCTATGGTGACCTTCTTGTGTATTTCAAACAGTAAGATCTAGGGAAAACCAAACTTTTTTTTCCTACTTTCTTCGCTCACACAGTCACTCGACACTTCTGATACCAGATGTGTGAGTTTTTCCCTCACACACCAAGCAGTTCTCTCACAGATTCTCCAGTGGACACCCGCTGGATGTCTTTTTATTCAATTCAGTTCTGATTCTGACACTTTTCATCTAACTTGGAGGTAGGATTAGATCCTATAGGTGAGGGCTCAGTCCCACAAAACTGCTTCCCCTCACCCACTTCAGATGCTAGTCACAACCTATGCTTGTGACCTGAATTTTTAACCAACCGGTTATAAATCCTTGAGTTTGACTAATTTCTAGAGCAGCTCGCAGAACTCAGGGAAACACATTTCTCTATTTGTTGTTAATAGATAAATGACATAGATGAAGAGTCTGATGAAGAGATACATAAAGTGAGGTCTGGAAGGGTCCTGAGTGCAGGAGCTTTCTGTCCCATGAAGCTGGGGTCTGCTACCTTCCTGGCACATGCCTCTGTTCAGCAACCTGGAAATTCTGAGGCCCAATGTTCAGGGGTTTTATGGAAGCTTCATCATGTAGGCATGATAGGTTGTTAACTCCATTTCCAGTTTCTCTTCCCTTTCCAAGGAATGGGGGTAGGGTGGGGCTAAAAGTTCCAAGCTTCTAATCATGGCTTGGTCTTTCTGGTCACCTTTCTGGTCACCAAGCTTCTAATCATGGCTTGGTCTTTCTAATCATGGCTTGGTCTTTCTGGTCGCCATTCAGGAGCCCATAGAGAGTCACCTTATTAGACAAAAGACACCTCTACCACCCTGGAAATTCAAGGGATTTAGGAGCTCTGTGTTAGGAATTTGGGTCAAAGACCAAACATTAGAACAAAAAATTTTCCTAGCACTCCCATCTGTAATGGTGCCAGGGACTGGGACAGGGACGAACATGTATACGTTGTACATCATTTCACACCAGCTCAGGGCAATTTCGAGTGAAGAGTGTAACCCTGTACAGTTCACAGCAAATTAAGATGGATGGTCATCCTATTTAGGGTAACCAGGGCTCTTGGGCCATTTTACCCAGACATAGTGGTTTGCATGATGTTGACGTAGTTAGTTTCCATGATATTACATGAGAGTCAGCAGACTGAGTGAAACTCAAGACAACTCATCTTTCTACTACTTTTAAATGCTATCTAATCTGAGAGCTTGCAGTGTGTTAATACAAAATTGCTGGCTCACTATGGTGAACTTGAGAGTAATTCCTTTTGCCAGTCAAGAAACAGCTATTGTCTAACTCCGCAAAGCAACTAAATACTAAATATTTGCAAGACTCCTTATATATTTTTTTCCAGTCTGGCTAGTGAAAGAAGTAAAACTGGCATTCCCTACTATTTGAACAAATGATACTGTGGTAATGAGCAACTCTGCCCTAATTTTTGGTGTAGAGGGTCACCCTACCTAAAATCTGATGTGGTTTGAATTGATAAAGAAGAGAGGACTCTTCTGATCTCATATGTTTAGATGTTTCCTCAACGTTTGCGTGGACTGTCACTAATGCTGCTTGCGCTGTTTTGTGTGTAGGCTGCATCACTCCGGGAGCCCCCCAAGCCCACCCCGCCCAGTACATTCTGTGAAGGCAAAGCTGATGGGATCTATGGGGACCCTGATGATCCATCCAGGTTTTTCGAGTGTGCTAATGGCAACACTGTAGCCAAAAGGTGTGCGGAGGGCCTAGTGTTTGACCAAAGCTGCAAGTGCTGCAACTGGCCTTGAAGGGAAAGGATGGGCTGAAAGCCCATGGAGCCTCCTGGAGTTTGTTTCAACTTGAAATAAACACATGAAACATGACACTGCTCTGCCAACCTTTGCAGGATTCCCTTTCTTTTGCTATTGTAGTTTAGAAAGTCATTTCCATGCAGGACATTAACTAGAAAGCACATTTTGGACAACAAATTGCCTTTTCACAGTGGACACAAGAAAAGAATAACTTTACTTTTATTTGACTCATCATTTCTCAAACTGAACTCTTACTTTTGGCAGAATCAGCTTTTCCTTCAAAAATTTTCAATGAACTTTTTTTCCTTCAGCTTTATTAAGGTTCAATTGAAAAATAAAAATTGTGTATATGTTGTTTATAACTTATAAAATGATCACCACGATCAAGTTGTTTTTTTAGTTTTAATTGATTATTTTAAAGATGTGAGGTACAATTCAGGTTTAGATATACAAATCACAATCAAGTTAATGAGCATATCTATCATCACACATTGTGTGTGTGTGTGTGTGTGTGTGTGTGTGTGTGTGTGTGTGTGTGTGTGTGTGTAGTGAGAAGGCTTAAGATCCAAGCTCATCAATCATGTTCTCCAACTTTGCAAGAGGTCTTTCTGAGACATGTCTGGCCCTTGTCCATTTGCAGATATGAGATCATTGACCTACCCTTAACCATATTAATATTGGCTCAGACTACTAAGCATTGCTCAATACTTTTTTTTGCAAATGCTTTCCTATGCTTTTTACATGCTCATCAACTTCTACCAAGAGAACCAGCTAACAATAATAAAATGTCTAGACATACAGCAACTGCAATGAACGTTCCTTAAGTTACTTTATCTCTGCACAATGAGCCAGTTCACTGGACTCCACTGTCTTCATTTTCAGGATCATTGGATACCCACTTCTCCTGCAACATTGAGAGTTTACACTAATTTTCTCAGTCTTGAAAAAAAAAGTTTCTAGTGCTTTTGCACAACTAAATACCTTCATTCTGAGTCTGCAAGAGCAATTTTTAAAACCCTTCCTGGTCAGGCATTGTGACTCACACCTGTAATCTCAGCATTTTAGGAAGCAGAGGTGAGAGAACTGCCTGAGCCCAGGGGTTCGAGATCAGCCCGGGCAACTTGGTGAGACCTTGTCTCTACAATAAATAAAAAAATTAGCTGGTCATGGTGGCATTCACTTGTAGTTCCAGCTACTTGGAAGGCTGAGGTGAAAGGATCGCCTAGGCCCAGCAGGTTGAGGCTGCAGTGACTGTGAGCGTGCCACCATGCTTCTGCCTGGGCAACAGAGTGAGACTACTGCTCAAAAACAAACAAAAACAAAAACAAAACTCTTCCTGTTGTCTCACTAAATCCAGAAATCTTCTAACCATTCATCTTAATAATAATAGATATGGAACACTCTGTTTTTCTATGGATAAATAACTGTATACCATTTTACATATGTTAACATGTTCAATTTTCAAAACAATCGTGTAGAAAGGGTGTTATTATCCATATTTTATATATGAGAAAACTGAAGCTTGGAGAGGTGAAGTAACTTGGCCACTCTAATAAGGGACAGAGTAGACAGTCAATATCTGATTCCAAGCCCATCATCTCTGCCATGACAATTCACCATTTCTATTTTGGGCCAGGGGGTGCCTGTATCTTTCTGGTTTGCCTGACTTCCAGGGTACTGCCTCCTCTACTAGTGTAGAGAAGAATTCAGTCCAGCTTTACCTGAATATGGAAGTGTTTTCTTTACAGAGATTACTACTGACACAAAGGTGATTCAGATTATAAGCAGATACTACAAAAATTTTATGCAAGTGTGCTCAAAGATCTAGATGATATAACAAATATGAACCAATCATATCACATAAGAAGAGATAGGAAATCTAAACAGAACAATAACCATGGAAGATATTAAAAGTGCTATTAAAAGGTTCCCCCAAAGCTACCAGAGTCAGATAGTCCCAGCAAATATTTAAGAAACAATTAAATATTTCTAGTGCATAAAAAATCTTCTCAATTTATTTACATTTTACTTAAACCTGATATTTTAACAGGAAGACAGAGAGATCGTGACACCAAGACTATTGTAAGAAGTGGCACTTTATTATGCGGGCCCGGGCCCAGGGGACTTGAGGGGCTAGTGCTTCCAGGCGAGCCCCCAGAACGGGAGAAGTGGGGTCTTATGCCCTTGTTTAGGTAAGGGGGGGGGGTCGTGTTGAGTGATTACATATTTCCTTTGGAATCTTACAAGGTTGTACTCAGCAAAATCAGATTTTTCAAAGAACAAATGGTTTTCAGGAACTGCAGGGTTGTAAACCATCAACTTCAGAAGAGGGTTTTGGATAAGCCTGTGAATTGGTTACTCTTTTGCATTTCCATGAAATGGCCAGTCTCTGGCCATTTGGGCCCTTTTTTTTTTTTTTTTTTTTTTTTTGAGTTGGAGTCTCACTCTGTCGCCCAGACTGGAGTGCAGCGGCCGCTCCAGGCCACCGCAGCCTCCACCTGCTGGGCGCTGGCAATCCTTCCGCCTCAGCCTTCCAAGTAGCTGGAACTACAGGTGTGCGCTACCACGCCCGGCTGATTTTTTGATTTATTGTAGAGATGAGGTCTCGCCAAGTTGCCCGGGCGGGTCTTGAACCCGCGGGCTCAGGCCATCCACTCACCTCAGCCTTCCAAGGCACGGGATTATAGGCTGAGCTGCGGAGCCCGACTTTGGCCTTTCTTAAACAAAACCTGCCTGGCGCCTGGCAGGTCTTTAAAGCTTGCAGCTTGCCTTTAAAAAGGGAAATACCTTTAACGGGCTCAACCCCCTTTCTGCCACATCATTCCCCCCTTGATGCTTGATCTTTTGTAGATTTAAATGATTGTTATTCTTAATTTGGTGCATTAACATTATATGGGCCGCAGCTTTTCCTTCAACAACTGTTTCCACAAACTTAGTAATGGCGTTTATAATTATTGGGTCTATGCAAGGGAGGATAAGACAGATCCCACCAATAGGACTGTAGATCCAATAATATACTTAAATCCTCCCAGACCCGAAAACATGTTTTAAAATTTAATTGCCGATTTTTATGCCTTGCCATTTTTGCACCGGGACATGGGCAAGTCTTCTAACATTGGTGGCTATATCAGCTATAACTTTACCATTATTATCTATTTGCAAACAACAGTTAGAGCTATTACATTTACCACATACTTCTTTTTCCGCTAGCGGGTAGTTCAAAACTAAGCAGTTTTGATAAATAGCTGCGCTCATTTGACTTGCTGCTGAGCAGCAAGCTCAAAAGCCGTGGCTGTTTGATTAGTTATAATTTCTAAGACAGTTTGTAACCTGATAATGTGATTTAAAAAATATATGTAGGTGTGCGGCATTTCCGACTTGTATCTTGTGCCCATGTGGCTGGGCCATAAGTATTTATAATTTTCTGGGGTGGTCATTTGTTATTTCTCCAAACCTGGGTCCCTCCTATATTAGGAACTTGGTCGAGGAATTGAGCATCTCATGTTTTGAGGCCTTCATAAAGGGGAATGCCTAGTTCATCCCTCCTTGGGTTAGGCAGGAGGAAAAATCCTGGCTGGATTATTCCTATGGTACTTGTGTCTTTTCATAATGCTGGGAGCTGGGCATATGCAACCTTTCCATATGTCCAAAATAGCCCTTTAGTACATTGAGAAAATTTAGTTGCATAAGCAGATGCTCAATACCAAACAGGCCTTGTTGGCCACCAGAACAAACTCCTGGCTGGGATGAATAACGATGGAAAATTCTTACGTCTGGCCAGATAGTTTCTATACCCGTACATGCTGGGTGTGTGAGGGAAGCGATAAACACCCAAATTATGCAGAAATACATAAAAACACAAGAACATTTCCTATTATAAGAAAGAATGGGAATGCTAGTGAAACCCTTTTCTAACATGCTCAATGGGGACAACTCTGTTAATTCTACAGCAAAAAAATTAGTTCTACAGAAATTTAAAATGACAAACAGTTTAGCAAATATAAAGGTTGACAAAGCAAAACAATGACTTTTCAGTAATGTCCGCTGAGTTCTTAAGCTGAATCCTTAATCTTCTGCCGTGCATCGATCAGTCAGCCTCCGGTGTGTGACTGAAGCAGGGCTTGAAGTATTCTCAGGCTTCTAGAGCAGGGCTTGAGAAAATTTGACTTTCTGGAGGGTCAGTTTAAAGGGGGAGTTGCTAAACTGCAGTGCATTTCCAGTCCTGGAAGGCCAACTTATTTCTGAAAAGAACAGTAAATGGCCCCCTCCAGAGGGGCTTTAGAGGTTATACATCCCATTTTTTTTTTTTTTTTTTTTACCCATACCATATCACCTGGCTTAAAAGAATGGGCATCGGTAGTTAAACTAATTGGCAATTGTTCTCTGACTTGACAATGGATGGCATTTAGGACTGAACCTGAGGCTTGCATTTGCTGTTTTAGGGTAAGACTTTCAAATTTCCTTTAAGTCTTCCTGTATGCCCTTAACAAGGGGGGGTGGCTGCCCATAAAGAATTTCAAAAGGTGAGGATCCTGTTTACTTTATTCAAAGGCCTGTTTTTGGGCCTTTTCCCATAGCAGGGGCTTCTGTTTACCCCCCTTTGAGGCTTCATAGAGGGGTTTCATCATGATAGAGAAGTTAGGTATTTAAATTCTATAGGCTAGTATAGGAGCAGGACCACCCTTAGGGTCCCTTTTTTTCTTACAGTTGTTGGTTGGGTCCTTCCTTTCTTCAATTTTTAGCCGCACTTACCCCCCCGGGGATGTTTGAGTTTCTTCTGGTCCAAAAAATGTCTAGGGAAATAAGCTTATAAACTGTGATTAAAATTTGTCCCAAATGGACAGCACATTTTCTTATGAGCATTTATGTTTGGGGCCCCCCCTTTCCTTCAGAGGTGTAGGAAAAAGGCCTACTGTTAAACAATTTCAAAGGTTTAACAAATTCCATTTCAGGGGCTTGGATCCTGAGTGCCGCAATACCAAATACCTATGTTTAGTTTACTCGTGTCTCCAAAGGATGTCTAGTGATTATTATGCTAAACCACAAATTAAAAGATTGTACTGTTCTAGTTCTACATCTGATGGAGTTTTCTCTGGATTTGCCAAGGGGTGGGATAGGTTGCCACTCGGCCTGCAGTAGAAACGTTTGAACGCCTTCTAAAACCTACCTATAGGAAATTTACTTATGTCTAGCCTGTGCTAGCTACCCTGCCTCAATTATTTATTCTGTAGAGATTTTCAATCCCATAATCATTTGGGGTGCTGAGGGGTGAGGTTCCATCTTCTGTAATTTTTCAGAGCTGATAATGGGCGCAGTCCTGCCTAGCCAGAGATCGAAAATCTCTCCCTGTCTGACTTGAGGCATCCAGATTTGTTTCAGCCATGGCATTGTTTGCAGGCACTGGCTGGAATTCTTGCATGACCATTATGTGGGCATGAAATTACTGGATTCTAGCTCAATAAAAGAAATAAAGTCAGGTCTACATTTTGACAATTGTAGGCAGTGGCTGATTACCTTTCTGTACAAAAGCTACAAGGCCTGAAGTTATTAACATAATTTAAATGGTAAACTTTAATTTTTGTGACTTTATTACATGTACCAGCCTTTGGAGTTTTTACTGTATTTCTGGGCTATAATGGTAGCCTGACTGATTGTTTTAGCCTATAACTTGAACTAGGTACTCAAGTAAATCTTATATAAAATTTGAAGAAAAATCCAAAAATGTTTGGAGACTTGCATCCAGAAAAGACTTTATTATGCCTAGATTGTTTATAGAATTTCTTCTGTGTATATATATGTATATATATATACATAATATATATATATTTTTTTTTTCCCCATAAACTTTCCTCATACCATTTTTGGCATGCTTATACTATTTTATTTTTGTTCTTTAACCCCTTTTTAAAAAAAAAATTTTTAGAAAACTATCTACTTTATTATAGGACAGAAATTTACCATATAAGATTTCTTTTTTAGACAAAAAATCTTTTTCTTATATTTCTTCCTTTTTTGTTTTCTTACTAAAACCTTATTTGTATCCAACAACCATTTTATTTTTTCCTTTGCTTTTTGCTTTCCTTTTTATTTATTTATAGATAACCTTTTACAGTTATAATTTGAATTCACCTTTTAGTAACCGTTAGGTGAAACATTTAACTTTTGGAACACCTTTAACTCCCACTAGAGAGCAGGTTTAAGGAGAAAGAAGTTCAGTATGAGCACAAGGGCTAGAAACTTAGCCTCAGTATTAATTAAGAAATTAATTTGGACCCCAGCCACATTCATATAGACCCAAGGATTCTCTGGGGTTTATGGCAAACAAAGCGCTGTACTGGTCCATGCTCCTCCCCCTTTAATCAACAGCCACCATCACCAAGCCAGGTGTTCCCGCCCCCCTTCGGGAGAGGCCACACCATCTCTTTCAGTGGCTTTTTAATCCAGATGTTGGACAAGGTCCTGGGGGCTTAGGCCATTAAGAACAATTGTGCTTTAGGTGCCCAGATTGACCACATTCATAGCAGCTGATACCATCCCCCTTAGCAGGTTTATCCTTATCAGGCCTCTTTTGGGTGGCTGGAGCTTTGCCTTTGGTGGCAACTGCCAATAGGTCTGCTTACCTTTCCTCTGGCTGGTGCTCATTTTGGAGTTCTTCACCCTTTTTTTTCTTAATGTTTCAGTTTCTAAGAACTTCAGAGGCTTTCTATAATTGGGAGTTTGGTATTCACAGTCCTGAGTCAAGCCTCAGGGTATCATCTTGTTTGCAAAGTAGTGAAATAAATCTTTAAAATGCCTCTGCATACAGAACTTTTGACCATTTTTTCCCCTTAGTTCTACAAAGTGAATTTAATTGCCAGATAGTTTTGTTCTTTTCCAAATCTTATTATTTGCTAACTTGTAGTGAGTTCGAATTTGATTTTCAATAATGCATTTATCATTATTATTAAACCATGTAATTTTAATTTGCTCCAATCATTCAAAATCTGTCCTATTGGAGTATCTGAGGACACAGACCACTACACACTCTCTTGGTCACATTTCTTGAAAAACCAAAATTTTCTCTGAACACTTGCAATTTATTTCTCAAAGGAGAATTTCAAAACAAACGAATAACTCAATAAAGCTATAAATAGCAATGCCAGGAATCCCTAGAACCCTGATGGCTTCTTCCAGGCTAAGTGTTCTCAGCCTTCCTTGAAGCCCCCTATTTTTTTCTTTCTTTCTTTCTTTCTTTTTTTTTTTTGCTCCACGACTTTCCAATGATGTCTACAAAATGGCCTGGTACAAAAGCTATTAGAGTGAACAGACCATGTAGATGTAAAATGATTTGTTCCTACTTATTCCTAACCATGAACAGGCAAAATCGGCAAAAATCCTCATGAATTACTAAACAGCAGTCGTAAGATGTGGACAATTAAATGAAAGTGATTAGGTATCACTCTATGCACCACAGTGTGCCTAGTACTTGACCTGTCCCTTAGGTGAAGTACCCAGCTTACAAGGTGACTTAATCAGGTGGGAATGGCCAGTTCCTATGCCTTATTAAGTCCTGCAAAGTATTCAGCATTTAAAGCTTTACCAGTCTTGTAAGAGGTGTGCTAGTCAAGCATAGCCAAAAAGTAAGCATTAGTGTTATTTAGCATTACAATATAAAGTAGGGACTTAGCATATGTTACACGACTCTAAGAGACTTCACAACAGTTTTACAGGGACAAGCAGTTGATTATGATCTTAGGTAAGGCCTAAACCTTTAGAAACAGACTTACTTTTAACTAACCTGGCTTTTAGCATTTGAAAACAGGAACAGCCTATTCAGTCCCTTAGTTACTAGAGAAAGATCACAAAATTATTTTCTCCAAGGCTGGCATTAACTTGCACTGAGTTAGCAAAAGCTAAGTAGCATATAAGAGACATTTCTACGTTTCTTTACAGGGGGACTAGAATGAGCTCCTTTAGAATTTATGAAGGAGAACACAGGCTAAGGAAGGGAGGGGGTGTGGGCCCTGGAAATAATTTAAGATAACTGGTAACACTTCATATACACAGCAGGCAATTTTCCCACAACCTTAACAACAAAAGGCAGAAATTTTAACAGTGCCAATGGGTTGGGAGCAAACACCACACAAATAAAGGGAGACATAAAAAGACATACAGAAACACGCGCCAATCAAATTTTTAAAAGACAACATGTCCCATCAAACAAAGCATAATAACTCAACCAGCTTTTTAGCAGATTCAAAACAACAGACACACATAAATAAGAGAATGAGGGGGATGGGAAACATCCGCTTTGTCCCCCTCCAGTCATACTCTTTGCGAAGATATCTTAGATACCTCTTAGCAATTGGCAGGTTGGTACACCCCAATGCAGACTAACTTTATGTGGAGCCCTCCTGCCTCCGTCTCATTCACACACAATCACACAGCACATTCTTCAACTCTCCGTCCTAATCCTAAGAGTCTATGGGTTCATCTTCAGACAGTGTTTCCTTCCACTGCCTTTCAGCCCTTTTCCCTTTAGGTTGGGGATTATTAGCGGGTTCTGTGAGGTGATCAAGCTCCCCTTCTGCCATTCATTAGCAGGTCTATGCAAAGGCCCTTATTCCAACCCTTTCTGTCGGGTGGTCTTTCTGTCCTTTCCATCAGGTGGTTGTCCTTATGCCAGTTCCTCTCCTCTTGGGTTCCTATTGTGCTTTCATGGTCCGAGCCTCAGTACGCCTGGAGGGGCTTCCCTCCTACAGATCAAAAGGTCTGTTGCACGCCAGGCGAGATTGCCCTTCCCGTTGCCCTGGAGGTCACACCCCAGTGACAAAGGAGGTGGAACACACCATCTTCAAACTCCATTTCCCCGGGCCCATGCACCAGATATGTAGCGGGAAGACAGGGAGATCGTGACACCAAGATATTATAGGAAGTGGCACTTTATTATGCTGGCCAGCCCAGTGGGCTCGAGGGGGTAATGCTTCCAGGTGAGCCCCCCCCGAACGGGGAAGTGGGGTCTTATACCCTTGTTTAGGTAAGGGAGGGGGTCGTGTTGAGTGATTACATATTTCCTTTGGAAGCTTACAAGGGTTTTACTCAGCAAAATCAGATTTTTCAAAGAACAAATGGTTTTCAGGAACTGCAGGGTTGTAAACCATCAACTTCAGAAGAGGGGTTTTGGATAAGCCTGTGAATTGGTTACTCTTTTGCATTTCCATGAAATGGCCAGTCTCTGGCCACTTGGCCTTTCTTAAACAAAACCTGCCTGGCACCTGGCAGGTCTTTAAAGCTTTCAGCTTGCGTTTCAAAAGGAAATACCTTTAACTGCTACCAACCCCCCTTTATGCCACATCAATATCTTCTCAACTTTTTTGCATTTCACTTAAACCTGATAAAGAATCAACAAGTATTTTTTGAGTATCTATCTCTTCCCAGGAGTTCTACTGAACTGGGAACTAGAGGCAAATAAGAAATACAAATTTCTTTTCTTTGTGGCTTTTACAATCCACAGAAAATAAATCATGTCCTTGGAGAAGAAAATTCAATACTACAAATACCTCAACTCTCACATATTAATCTCTATATGTACTGAAAAGTCTCAAAGTTGTGGGCGTGTGTTTTAATTGGACAAATTGATTATAAGGTTCATCAAGAAAAAAATTAGTGAATGTGGTCATGACAATATTTTTTTAAATAGGTGAAGGAAAACAGAGCATAAGCAGACAAGGTCCTTATGTTTCTTGGCTTGTGTTCATGGAATCAAGCCTATATTTCCTTTGTCTCCCCTGACCTTTGGTTGCTACTCCATGGACAGCAGAGCTGCCCGCCATGCCCAGCCCGGAGGCTGTCTGTCTTAAGGGATTGCCTTGCTTTTAAATTAGCATAGACGTTAAGATAAGCATAGTTTAGACCTGAACATATATCTTGCTTGCGTGGTTTTGTCCTCCCTTGTGTGATTTTTGCCCTATATAAGAGGCATGCGGTGAAAAGAAATTTGCTCTCTCTCGCTCCTTTCTACCTGGGAGAGAGTCCTCCCAATCCTGCTGTTTCTCTATGTCTTTCTTTCTCATTCCCTTCCCCCACCTCAGGCCCTGCTCAGTGAACGCTGGAACTCCACAAAAAGGAAAAGTAATGAAGACTCGTCCTCTGAGATGCTAAAATGTTTTACATAATGCATTTATTTACTAATGAAAGATAATTTGAAGTTCAGAAATACCTGCATATTTATTGAAATGTATTTGCTTTTATTCTTCAGGCTACTGGCTTCCCTTAAATGAGGTGCCATTTTCCTTCTTCCAGTGTGTCAGTGGGTTTGGGTGACTCGGGGCTCATGAAGTTCAGGCTATTGGGGGGGTCTCTCAGACAGTGATGGAAATAAGAGGTGAATGATAAGTTCAGTGTTTCTCCTTCAGGCAATCAGAAAGATTTCTAGGCCAGTTTTCAGGTTACTGTCAAATGAGAAAAAAGGTTTCTTCTCAAGAGAATTAAAAAACCGTATCTCAGATGTTAGACAAGTAGTGAGGCGAGAGAATTTTGGAGGGCTTGAGGATTTATTTATTTATTTATTCTTTTGATTGGCGTCGCACTCGGTTGCCCAGACTGAAGTGCAGTGGCCGCTCCCGGCCACCGCAGCCTCGACCTGCTGGGCTCTGGTGATCCTCCCGCCTCAGCCTTCCAAGTAGCTGGAATTACAGGCACACACTACCATGCCTGGCTGATTTTTTGATTTTTATTGTAGAGATGAGGTCTTGCTGCCCAGGCGGTTCTTAAACCTGCGGGCTCAGGCAATCCACTCACCTCAGCCTCCCAAAGGCGCGGGATTACAGGCTGAGCCACTGAGCCCGGCGTGAGGATTCATTTTTATATACTTGATAAGTATATAAACAAGTATATACGTTTTATAGACTTGATAAGTATATAAGAGTGTATTCTTGATTCATTTTTATATACTTGTTAAGATCTTTCCCAGAAAGATCTTGGGCTTTGTTATCCACCCTTCTGTATGCCAAGGTATATTTTTACCCATCAAGGAAGAAAGAAAGAGGAGGTGCACACCAATTGTCTAAAAGATGCAGACTGGCCCACTGCTTGGGGAGTAACTTGGTTGGCAGAGGCCCTGTAGACATGGGTTGTGGTCAGGCAAGTGCTAACCTGAGTTATAGAGATGTGAACAGTGGACAGCAAAGCAGTTGAGTGGAGCCCCATCAGCATACAAACCCAGCAGAACCTCTATCTATAGGGTGGGCCTGAGGCGGGAATCAGGTCTGGAGAAAGAAGAATAAAACTCAGGATTTACCAAGCACTTTCCATGTGCCAAGCATGTGTCCCTGGAGGCCAGTGGGTAAGTAGATAAAATCCGAGAACCCTGCTAAAAAAAACTCTGGTTGCTTGTGTCAGAGAATTGGGAAGTTATTGGTAAGCAGCTCAGGTAGGGCCAGGTACTCCTGCCCTGGGGTCCCGTGGCATCTCACAATATCCCCAGCTCCCCCAGTAGTCTCTGAGTTCCTGGAGGGCAAGGATGGTGTCTATCAATTTTTAAATTTTTCATTCGGTAGTCATTTGAAAATTGCTGTGTCAGTGTGAAGGCAGCTTCCAAAATGGCCTTCAGTGATGCTTGCCTCTCAGGATTTGTTCCCTGGTGTAGTCCCCTTCCGTGTTGAATAAGACTGGCCCATGTCACCAGTGGGAAGTTGGGGTTATGATGGACTGTGACCTCTACCATGCTCTTTCTGGGATTGCTTATGCTGGGAGAAGCCAGCTGCCGATCTTGTACCCTATGGAGAAGTCCACCAACGAAGTACTGAGCCCCTCCTGCCAACAACCAGCACCAACTTGCCAACCTTGTGGCATTATCATCCACATTTTACGCTTGAGGAAACGGAAGCTTGGAGAGGTGAACTAACTTGGCTAAGGTCACATCTTTAACAAATGACAGAGTAGATATTCAAATACAATTTATCTGATACCAAGCCCAGCATCTTTGCCATGGTGATTCACCATTTCTGTTTTGGGCCAGAAGGTACCTATATCTTCCCGGTGTGCCTTGTGAGTGAGTCATCTTAGGGGTGGATCCTGAAGCCCCGCCCAAGTCTTCAATGACAGCCCCACCAACATCTCAACTGTAACCTCCTGAGAGAATTTGAGCCAGCACCACCTAACTAAGCTGCTCCTGGATTACAGAAATTATCCAAGATAATAAATATTGCTTATTGTTTTAAGAGACTAAGTTTTGGAATAATTTGTCACACAGCAATAGATAACTAATAGAGTCAGGAACAGCTTGGTGGTTGACGATTGCCCAATGCCAGGCTGTTGAAGATGAGGCATTTAGTTATTCAACCAACATTTATCAAGTGTCTACTCTGTGCCAAGTACCAGGGGGCCGGAGATGAACATGGTACCCACGGGATAGGAACCACCTCCTTCCTGAGCAGGATGAAAGGGGGCTCGGTGTACTGAGAAAGTACTTGGTTTAGCCTGAGGACCTGCTTTCAGGCCAAGGCTGGCAGCTGCCCCTGCACCTGTGCCCACTCTTATCTACCTGGCTTAGCCCCAATTCTGAGGGGTACAGCTGCTGGCAGTGGCAAATCTATGGCCTTGTATGAAGGTGAGATAAAACAGGCCCTGACACCTGCAACTCCTGCCTCCCACATGGCACTGATTCCATCCTCAGCCACACCCCTCCCTCCCCTGCAACTCTAGTCTGTTTTTTTCCTAAGGAGTTAGGCTCTAGCAAAGTAGGTCACAATGTTCCTGGCACTCTACTCCCACAGCCCCTCCTGGGATGAGGAGAAGGGGACAGGAGTACAAGGGCCATGCTTCTCTGGAAGCAGCCACCTTCTCCCTTCCTGTCTTAGGCTGAGAAGGAAGTACAAAACTGAGGCGTGGGCAGCTGCCGCATCCTATGGCTACTGCTGTCCTTCCTCTCCAGAGCTGTGGCAGCAAAAGCACAAGGGGCTCAGCCGGACATAATGAGCGGAAATTGCTGTGGACTGGATTCCTTCCAGGGCCCTGGCGCTGGCTTGGAGTGCTGGGTTTGATACTGCAGGACTAAAATTGCATCCTTTAAATGAGCGCTCCAATATCTCAGCTCTACCTGCTGCATGCTATCCTGGCCTCGAGCCCTGGACCTGGGGACCCTGGTTCCCAGCACTGTGTCCTTATGCTCCCCCTGGGCTTCCACATCCCCGGAGGAAAGGGACACAGCCTCAGCGCCCCACTAAGGTCTCCAGTGGTGAGCAGTTCAGATAGGGACCGGTGAAGGGGTGTTTTGCTGGGCAGGATGGGATTGCTTGCTCTCGTGAATCTGGGGTGGGTGGCGATAGGAACATGATGTCCTTGGGACCTGGGGTCATGAGGTGGCAGCTGTGCTGCTCTCACAGTGATAAAAGGGGTCTCCTCCTTACATAAGGCTGAGCCACGGGCTGAGCAAGGCGTCCAGTGTGGAGGCACCATGGGGAGGATGCTACTCTGGGCCTGTGAGTCTCTTATCCTTTTTGCTCCTTTTCCGTGGATTGTGGGGCTGAGCTGGGAAAAGGGAGGGAGGGCAGGTGGGCATCTATTCCAGAGAGGATTCTGCATGAGTCCTGCGCATGCTCAGGGCTCTGAGCAGAGGGACTTGAGCTCCAAGCCTGGGATAACCTGAGGCCCTGAGAGCAGCCACTGATCACTCCATGAGGCCCTTGGGGCCTTGACATCTCATAAGTGTTCTGGGTTGCAGCACATTCTTACTGGGAGGCCCATCTGAGGATTTCCTACTTTTTTGTGTTTGTTTTTTTCAGGCTTGGCTGTTCTCCTGCAAGTGCAATTAGGTAAGGAATACCACAGCCTCCCACCCAATCTTCCTAGGAGCCAACTTCCTCTTTCTCTCCTTGCTTCCCGTTCTACATTTCCTTCTCTTTCTGCACTTCCTTCTCCTTTCATGATGAGGGCTGGACTAGAACCCAAGACTCCATCCTGTCTGCTTGATCCCAGAACATCAGACCTGGGAGGGAACACACGAATCACGAACCTCAAACTCCTCACTTTAAAGGAGAGAAAACTAAGGCGCAGAGAGGGGAAGTGCCTTGTCCCTTACCACTCAGCTTCAGGACTTAAACCTATGTCCTGATGCTAAGTCTGGGGCCGTCTCTACTATGTATTACTCTCCACTCCTCTGTGTTTTGTCTTTTTCCCCCTCAAATGTCCTCACCTTTTCCCCCCCCTAATTCCTGGGCTTTCCTCTGTGGAGATGAGACGTGGCTGAGGCCAGAAGAGGGGGACAGAGGAGGGGAGAGTGGGAAGAACATGAGTTTTGGGGTAAGACTTTCTGGAAATAGTAGATGCACAATATGGAGAATAGATGGATCGATGAGTTGGTATTAATCTTAACCTTGAAGTCCTGAGCAAATCAGTTTTTCTGAGTCTCATCAAATAACGAGGATAATAAGGTTTCCCTCACAGGGTTGTTTTGAGAATTAAAATTTAAGCAAAACAATGCATGTAAAGCCCCTAAATAAAGCACCAGTCGTCTCATATACCATCTACAGAAGGTAGCTACTTTGTTGATCATGAACTTGGACAATTATGCTTATGATGATGTGATGCATTGTACTCAAGGAACATAATTATCCTGACCACTTGTTTCTATTAAGGTAAACTAGTTTTACTTTAGGCATTGACTCGAACTGATTTTCACAGCTTTCTGGTTCATGAACAA